>CAJHNH020001952.1:0-35000 GCA_905116865.2 Candidula unifasciata | reverse complement strand
ACAGTTGCTAGACTGTTTACAGGCAGGTCGAGAAAGAGAGGGTGGGGGAGGGGGTGATGGGTAGAAAGTCGCATCGAAGCGGAATTTTATAATTAATCTGGGCTCCAAGATCGACCCAGTCTAAACGATTTCCAACAATTGTCGATGGAAGTAAAGACGGTCGGCATGGTTTTGACACATCATCACATTGGTCGCTGCTGGCTTATTAAAAAGTGTGTTTAGTAATATAGGTCTGATGTGTCAAACCTTTGACGTGAAGAAGAAGAAGAAATATCATGCTCATCATCATCGTTGTCGTCGTCGTCATTATCATCATTATCGTCGTCGTCATCATCATCGTCGTCGTCGTCATCATCGTCGTCATCATAATCACCATCATCATCATCCTTTTCGTCGTCATTATCATCGTCATCATCATCATCATCATCATCGTCGTCGTCGTCATCATTGTCATCATCATCATCATCATCATCGTCGTCATCATTGTCATCATCACCATTGTCATCATCATCATTATCTTCGTCGTCACCATTATTGTCATCATCATCATCATAATCATCATCTGGTCATCATTATTGTCATCATCATCATAATCTTCATCATCATCATCGTCGTCATTGTTATTATCATCATCGTCATCATCATCACCATCATAGTCATCATCATCATCATCGCCGTCATTATCAACATCATCATCATCGTCGTCTCCATCATCTCGCTGTACCATTTCTACTAGTAAATCACAAAGGACTGGCACTCAGCTCCTCTATATCCTATAAGTCAGAAAAGTTAGAAATTTAGATAGCTCTAGGGTTAGCTCTGAAATGCTATAGAAAGATTCTCAGAATACCATGGACAAAGAGGAGGAGAAACACTGACATCCGAAAAGATCAGAACATCAAAGGAGATTGGCTGATAAACATCTTGTCTCGGAAGCTGAAATTTGTTAGCCATATTAAGCGTCACGGTCGAGTGGAATAAAATAGCAGAAGGCATGGTACCTAGAAGGAGGGGCAGGGGCCGACCAACACTAAGATAGGTTATAAATGAAAAAAAAATTATAACTGTATTCTATTTAACGTTTCGGTGAAATTGACCACATCAGCCACTGAGTGCCGATTTGTCTATGAAATATATAGTTTCTAGCACTGTGTGCTCAGTACGTCTTTTATTGTTACTTTTTTTTCCATTTAGATATACCAGAATTGCACATGCATTCCCGGGGGACTGGCTTATAGCGGCACCTGCGACTACTCGTGTGGGCATCTCTACCCATATGTGGCCGTGATGGGCGTCAGGTCTTTGTTTGGATCCCTGTCAATGATACCTAAAATGGTTCTTTTCATCAGGTATTGTATTGTTCGGTAGTACTATTATATACCTTTGAAGATTAAAGTTAAGAGTGCGTTAGATACTACTACATACTTCCCGTGTTTTTAGGATGAAATTTTTCGTTATTTAAAGCCCTACTCTGGCTCTTGCTAGGGGCTGCAATATAGCCTAAATATGTCCTAAAGGCTGAACGCTGTTTCTGGGACCTCTCCATGGTGATCCTCATCCACATGGTGGCACTTTGTGTCATCGTGTGTTTATCGCTTGTGTTATGTCCTGGTGGGGTAGAAAGTCAGTCAGTCAGCTTTAGAATCGAGAGGATAAACTTCATTGCACCAGGTTTTATTCAGTTTGGTTGGATCCACCTCCATAAAGTCGCATAAAGTACGAACTCTTTACCTCCAGTGACGACCCCTATAGATGTATAAAGAAAATGCAACAGTGAACCAAACGATACAGTCCGTAAAACGAACCTAAGACTTGTTGGTGTTCGAGGCAAAAAACTTGACCATTTCACAAGACAGACCTCTCACTAAAATGTATTTTCAGTTTTTGATGTCTTCCTGTTTTTAATGCCATAGAGAGAATGTTGCACAGATAGAGAAACAGATTGATGTGCAGTCGAGCATTTTACAATTAACACCAGAAAGAGTTCTATTCAATACAATATTTAAAAAAAGATAATCAGATTTGTATTTCTAGAGCCTAACGAGTACTTTAATTTTATTTTTAAACCACACACACACACACACACACACACACACACACAGCAACAACAATAACAAACAACAACCGAAATGAAATTACTACGGCGTCTCCTAAATGTACCAAGAAATGGCAGGATAAAAAAATAACGATATTGGGGCAGAAGTTGGCAAGAAGCCAGTTTTAAACTACATCAAATGGTTCGGACCAGACAGTACAGCATAGAGAGCCCTATCATTTAAACACAACCCGGGCAGACCCAGAGGTCGACCGTGCAAGCAATGGATAGATGGAATAACCGGAGATCGTAAACACCAGCATCTAGCACATACCAAGACTCGCATTCGATACCTTTTTAAAACCTGACGCTGAAACGCAGAACAGGACTAGAGGAAGAGGAGGATAAGAAGAAGAAGAAGAAGAAGAAGAAGAAGAAGAAGAAGAAGAAGAAGAAGACGAAAAGAAGAAGAAGAAGAAGAAGAAGAAGAAAAATTGTCAAAGTTCTTAACAAAAACGCTTGCATAGAAATGTCAACATCATAGTATTGCAATATTATTATTATTGTAATGATGATGAAGATGGTGATGATGATTATTATTAGACACAATCACAGTGGAAGAAAAGATGATTCTATGTGGAGACTTTAACAGCCACTCACAAAGCTGGGGGTATGACCATATAGACCAGAGAGGAGAGAAACTGGAGGAGTGGCTGGATGAGAACAGACTTGTTCTTATTAATAGGCCAACTGATCCACCAACATTCTACTCGAGGTCGTGGCACACCACTACTACCCCAGACCTAGCATTTCACTCTCCAGATCTGGAATGGAACATTAAACGAGTTGTTGGAAATCAACTAAAAGGAAGGGGGGGGGGGGGCAGTGACCATCGGCCAGTCTTCCTGAATGTAGAAAATGAGAAGGTCAGAGAAACTAGTACGCTGCCAAGGTGGAACTACAAGAAGGCTGACTGGACAATGTTCAAGCACCGTACCAGTATACTGCTTGGAAGTCTCAGCGTAGACCAGGATATAAACAAAGTAGTTAAAGTATTTAACAAATGCGTACTAAAAGCAGCAGGAGAGTCAATACCAAGAGGTGCCCGTAAGCATTATAAGCCATTCTGGAGTAATGAGCTAGAAAATTTACATAACGAAGTAGAAACATCCAGAAAGATAGCAGAGACCAGGTCAAACCAAGAACATCACAATAACTACCAGCATGCAAAAGCACAATTTGTAAGGGCAAAGCTGCAGGTTAGAAGGGAAAGCTGGCAGGAGAAAACAAGGTCGCTGAACTTTGAAAAAGACACAAGAAAGTTATGGAAGCTTGTGAAACAAATTAATGATGAGGACACAGGGTGGAACTCAAAGATCACGCTGCAGAAAGATGGAAACATGGTCACAGGAAAAGAGGCAGCCAACCTATTTGCGGACACTTTTGCTTTAGATAACGACATTTAAATCGGTTCAGAGAAAAAACACGAAATTCAAGAAAAGACACAATTTAGAAGCCAGAAAGAAATAACATCAGAGGCGCTAGAGGTGCCAATTAAACTTAATGAACTGGAGTTGGCCATTTCAAAGCTGAAAATGCGGAAGTCACCAGGAGCAGATGGTATATCAAACGAAATGATCAGAAACTTAGGAAAAGTAGCCAAAACAAAGCTTTTACAGATATTTAATGCTTGCTGGGCAACAGAGAATGTTCCACAGATTTGGAGAGAGGCAATTATGATACCCCTCATAAAGCCTGGGAAAGACAGTTCTAATGCCTCCAACTACAGACCTATCAGCCTCACAAGTTGTCTCTGTAAAACAATGGAGCGCATCACCAACCTCAGACTACAGTGGTACATTGAAAGTGAAAACATCATTACACCACAGCAGGCGGGCTTTAGAAAGTTCTACTCTACGGAAGACCAGACAACATACCTCTCCCAAGAAATAGAGGATGCTTTTCAAGATAAGAAACTGGTACTCGCGGCATGGATAGATTTAAGGAAAGCTTTTGATAAGGTTTGGAAGGAGGGGCTTTTGAAGAAACTGAGAAACTATAAAATAAATGGAAAAATGTACAATTGGATTAAAGCATATCTACATAACAGAAGAGTCCGGGTACAGATAGATGGTTTTAAAAGTAAAAACGTTCTACTGCGACAAGGCGTCCCTCAAGATGGTGTCCTGTCGCCCACACTTTACGTTTTATTCATCAACGATCTGGTTGCTGAGATACCAAATGGAATCAAAATGGCAATGTATGCCGACGACCTGGTACTGTGGTGCACCAATGAACATGCAACGATAGCCACAAAAACACTACAGCGGGCTACAAATGCACTTGAGGCATGGGCCAATAGATGGTGTGTCAGCATCAACACAGACAAATGTAGCACCACACTATTCACCCTCTCCCCAAAGCAAAAAGCCGGCACCATCAAAATAAACGGAGAGATGATAAAGAGCCCACATACCTAGGAGTCACATTTGATGACAGGTTGACATGGAGAAAACATATTAACAAGGCAGCAACCAAAGCCAGGAGGAAGACAGCAATACTAAGAAAACTAAGTGGAACCACATGGGGAGCAGATGGGAAAATACTCAATAAAGTATACAAGCAGAGCATACTTCCACACTTGGAATATGGGTCAACTGCATGGTGTTCAGCGTCTAGTACCACATTAAAGGAGTTAGACAAAGTGCAAAATCAAGCGCTCAGAGTCATCACAGGAGGAATGAAATCAACCCCCATATTAGAAATGGAGAAAGCTGGGAAAACACAAGCACTGCGAAAACGCAGAGATACAAAGTTGCAAATACAAGCTGAAAAGTTCCTCAGTATGCCAGATCACCCGATGGAAAATAGATTTAAGGACGGTTAAAAAGAAGCAGCTTTAAACACCAAGCAAAAAGAATATGTAGACAAACTCCTGACCTTCCAGAAATTGGTTGCCCACTTAAAAGTATTCCGGAACAAACCCCATGGAGAGAAAAAGGTAAACTAACGGTACAAATCCAGACAAATGTGAAAGGGATATTTGACAAGAAAGAGCAAGATAGTGTACAACGCAAAATGGCCACCCTCAGTTATATTGATGAAGAATACCCACAAGAACAATGGGTCAGAGTCTATGCAGGTGGGTCCGCAGAAAGTGCAGTTAGAAATGGTGGTGCTGGAGTGTACATCGAATTCCCAGATGGTACTAGGGATAAGTCCAGCGTACCAACCTGGAAGTACTGCCATAACTACGATGCAGAAACCCAGGCTATCAAGATAACTACAGAGAAACTGCTAAATACCAACCTTGGCTCACAGTATGTGGTAATGTTGACAGATGCTAAATCAGTACTTGAAGCACTCCAGTCTAGGAAACTACCAGAATTGCAAACACTGCTGACACAACTCAGCGTTCAGCGAAGAGTCGTAATGCAGTGGATACCGTCTCATTGTGGAGTGCCTGGAAATGAGAAAGCTGATCAACTGGCAGGGGAAGGTGCGACAAAAGAGCAGCCGGATGTACCAGTCACATACCACCAAAAGAAAAGAATCATTAAATCGATCAGGAAACCACCAGCCCCAGCACAAGACGACTATTTTATTATGGACAAACCAGAACAAGTCATTATCCTCCGCCTCAGAACAGGGCACAACCGATTACGTAACCACATGTACACAAAATTCAAGATAGGTGTATCAGCCATGTGCACCTGTGGAAATGTGCCCCAGACAGCAGAGCATGTACTCCAGGACTGCACCGATTTTGACACACTAAGGCAAACCTTTTGGCCAGAAAGAACAACAGTGGAACGTAAACTCTATGGACCACTAAATGAACTAACAACGACAGTGAAATTTATACAAGAGACAAAACTGCTGATATAGACAACTTATTTCAGGCGAACGAAAGAAGAAGAAGAAGCTTGCATAGAAATGTCAACATCTTAGTATTGCAATATTATTATTATTATTATTATTATGAAGATGGTTATTATTATTATTATTATTATTATTATTATTATTATTATTATTATTATTATTGGTGGTGGTGGTAATAGTAGTAGATGTTATGGTGGTGCTGATAGCAGTAGCAGTGAAGGGGTAGTAATTGCACTTTGTGTTGTTATAATTAGCTTCAACTCTCTTCCTAGGTGTGTCTCCCACAAGGACCGAGCGTTGGCTTTAGGATTCTCATCCTTCTTGATGTCATTATTAGGTAAAATGTTACACAATAAAAGTGTCAAGGTTCTTGTTTTGAATGTCTTTTAGCTTTTTGGCAGCAGGGGCTCCGACATAGAGAAAACGTTGGGTGAAAAAAATAATAATTGGGTGGGGTGGAGGAGCTCCTGTATAAGGGACGGAGCTGAAGCGACCTAAGCCTTGCTTAAATGTGCAAAATAGTAACTGATGAAGTAATATGCAGTATAATCAAAGTGTTAGAAAGAAAACGTCTGTAGATTGTTGCGGTTTACGTTGGTAACTACACCCATCGCAAATATTCGAAAAGGAAACAAAGTGGATGGGGTGTATCACCCACCCCTAAAAATTATTGTGAGGCGAGATGGGAGAAAAGGGGTGCCCAAGGTGCCTTAGCCACCACTCCCCCCCCCCCCACCCGGTTCCGTTTACTGAATCTTTGAGCGCATCTACCCATAAACTACTATGTCCAATTTGCTGTGCAACATGTACGGGCTTGTTTGTTGATTGCAGATCAACATATTCTTTTATGTTATGTTATGTTATCACAATCTACGTCCTTGCACATTAATTGAACTGCAAGGGCTCCGAGATCTAATTGGCCTAATAGGTTTCAGAAAGTATCACTAAAAGTAAAGGTGACCAGTGGGATATTGACCCCATCACACATCGACGGCCGATTGTTTTTTTATTGTAAAATAATGTATTTTTAATTGAGACATTTATTGCGTACATTTTCGTTTGATGTCTTTCAACTGCTTCGGTGGGTAATATACCGTTTGACCTAATCGTCAACTTTATATTTTACTATATAACTCATACATCTACCGGCAAATCCTTATATAACCTATACATTCATTACACCGTAGCGCCAGGATGCTGCGTGGACTCTAAGTATGGTGTCCGCGCTGAGTGCTAGAGGTTCAGGGTTCAGTCCCCGGTAAGGGTTGGGATTTCTAGTAATTTTTCCTTGTCTCTGGGTAATGAGATTTAACGCATGTGTGTATTGTTGCACACGTAAAAAAATCCCTTGGCAGTTGGAAATCGAAAAGAGTAGCCAAACGGCGCTGCCCGGGCAAAATTTGGAGTTAAAAATCTACCCGAAGTATTTTAGGATCATCGCCGGTACTACAGAGCCTGTGCATTGTGCTGAGCTTCTTCGGATTCAGACTTGAGTTAGAAGAAGAATGGAGCAATTATTGGGTACCACCCGTGTGCCATGATGTTGATCCGTTGTTCAAACCTCAAACACCATAGTACCATATTTGTTTTTAGAAGATTACGGGCAGATCGTGTTATCAATACCGTGCATTTGAGAGGATACTACACATAAACATATCAAAATTGAAAAAGAAATACAGATCCTTCATGTCATTTTTCTTTTCTGAAACAGGCTGGCTTTTAGGACCCATCGTCTTCGGCAATGTCATCGATGGCATCTGTACAATTTGGGACGTCACGTGTGAAGTTCAAGGCCGGTGTCTCCGGTACGATAACTCTCTCTTTAGACTGAAGATTCACGGCTTCGGTGCTGTAGGCGTGGCATGTTCCCTTGCCTGCATTGTCGTAGCCTATGTTTATGCAAGGTGGACCCGATGTCTGGACGAACCTCAGGGCGCCAAAGGTCAAATCAAAGAAACCACGGCAGCAATCATTTTGATGGGGACACTTGACGATGTGACGCAGGAACAAAATGCTCAAGATACAACTGAGAGGGGAAGAGAGAGTCCGGAAAATGTGAACTATAGAACAACGACTAATAATGTTTGATATTAAATGTTTCAGATTTTAAATATTGTTGGCTTAGTAATATTGTATGTAACTTGCCCGTGTAGAAAGTAATACGATTTGGACGGAACATCTCTGTTTCATTAATGGCAATGCATATCTTCGTTTGAAACCACCCCCACCACTTCTACTACTATTGCTGCTACTACTACTACTACTACTACTACTACTACTACTACTACTACTACTACTACTACTACTACTACTACTACTACTACTACTACTACTACTACTACTACTGCTGCTACTACTATTACTAATACTACTACTACTACTACTACTACTACTACTACTACTACTGCTGCTGCTACTACTATTACTACCACCAATGCCACTACTACTACTACTACTATTACTACTACTACTACTAATACTACTACTACTACTACTGCTGCTGCTGCTGCTACTACTATTACTACCACCAATGCTACTACTACTACTACTACTACTACTACTACTACTACTACTACTACTACTACTACTACTACTACTAATACTAATACTACTACTACTACTACGACTACTACTGCTGCTTCTTCTTCTTCTTCTTCTTTGCTTCCTCCCTAATTTTTCTCGTATTTTTTGTCTCCTCCTAATTCTTCTGATCTTTCATCACTCCCTCCTCCTTTGTTTCCCCTTCTCTTTTCAGTTCCCAAATGGAAGACATATTATCAGCTATCTCACGGCTATACATTACCAGATATTCATAGTCCTTTGCATTCTTTAAGAAACACTTCTCTGATAAGGTTGCCAGTTTCATTGTAAAACCTTCTTAGTGTGGCTTACGACATGCTTGATAAGTTACGGTTTTACTATTATTTACTTCCTGTGTGGATACCAACAATGTGTTCCCGGGTTCCATTGTGGGGGGGGGGGGGGAATAGAGCCAACTTATAAGCATGTCGTAAGATTAACTAACTGTCGGCCTACTTCAAAGCGGACTGCCTCTTCTTGAGAGGCAAGGAACCAAGAATCTGCATACAGATAAACCAGATAAGTAAAATGGATGAGCACGCAACATCCAGGTTCTGGAACAAGACTAAACAGCAGGTGGACGAGCAACCAGAACTTTGCTGCCGGAGTTAACAGCCGGTGAACGCGAAGAAAGAGTATCCCGGTAACATATCAGTCAAGATCGCAGAAACGGGATCCTACAAGAGAATGCTAAGAATTTCTTTGCACAATAATATCATCCTCATCATGTAGCAGGTCCTATGCAGAACGTCGCTCTTATCACGGTCTGCCTGAAAGAAACTCGGTCTCTTGCCAGATCTTCCGCCTCATGTACTTTCAAACTCAAGGAGTCACTTATATCCTGTGCCCATCTTCGTGTTGGTCGGCCCCTGCCCCTCCTTCCTGGTACCTTGCCTTCTGCTATAATTTTTTCCAATCTATCATGGCGCTTGACATGACCAAAATATTTTAGCTTCCGAGACAGGATGCTGTTTATCTTCCTTGATGTACGGATCTTTCAAGATGTCAGTATTTCTCCTCTACTTTGTCCAAGATATTCTGAGAATCTTTCTCTAGCATTTCAACTCAAAACCCCTATTTTCTTTCTTACGGACTAGAACAATAAAATACGTAATCTAAATGTTTCGAAGAGATCAGAGGTGGCTTAATGGCTTGATGTTTGTCAACCCGAAACTCTTGGATTCGAAACTGTAACGTAGCTTATAAGTTTTTTTTTTTTTTTTTAAATAGACACTGTCTCCCACGTCAACTCAGATCTAAAATGGGTAACAGCTTATGTCATGGGACAACATCCCCCCCCCCCCCCAAAAAAAAAAAAAACACACACACACAAAAAGAGGATGGCTGCTGGTTCTGCAACGCTCTGTGAAGGAAACTCAACTAACCACATTTTTTGAAATATCATAGGAAGTAAAGTCTTTGAGCTGAAATGCTAAAGAAATATTACCAAAATGCCACAAAGAAGAGAATTAATACTGACGTTTTCAAAAATCTGAAATTTATTGGAGACTGGCTAATAAACAACCTCTTGTCTTGGAAGCTGAAATATGTTGGTCATACCAAGCGCCATGGCGGATTGGAAGAAAAAAATAATAGCAGCAGGCAGGGTACCAGGGAGGAGAAGCAGGGGTCGACCAACACGAAAATGGACACGGAATATAAGTGACTCCTTGAATATGAAAGTACACTAGGCGGGAGAGCTGGCTAGAGACCGAGTTTCTTTATGGCAGACCGCGATGAGAGCGACGTTCTGCAAAGGACCTTCTGGGTGGTGATGATGATGGAAAGGAAAGCAAACGATGTGAGGTTGATAACATTACCCATTGACACCATGTATATTATATCCCCTGGGTCATCCTGTATATTATCTCCCCAAGGGTCGCCAAAGACCATCGGAAAACATATATACACTGAATTTATGAAGAAGTAATGAAAGTAATTATGTGTCTGGGAGTCGCCACGACACGTGGAACTGAAATAATGGGTTTCGGCACGGGAAAGGTTGAGAACCACTGATCTTGATGAAAAGTTTCACACTCATGTGCAGGTTCCATGCAAAAATGAAATAAGAGAAAATTTGACAATGTCAGTGATACTTGATATAAAAACAAATACTTTAAAAAGAGAGTATCTTCAAAAACATATTGAATCCCTAACAATTATTTTACCCATGGATAGACAATCTAGATGCAGAATTAGTAATTTGACAATCTGGAGAGAATTGGAGGCTAAGATTGAGGTAACCTACAAATTCATAAAATTGAGATTTTCCCACAGACGCGCGCCTGTCAGGTTTTGCCTGCCAAACACCGACATTTTCCAAAAGTTAAAATGTTTGTCTCAGACCATCATTTCACACATGAATAGATAGATACTCCAGAGGAGTAGTAGGGCTTTTTGGAACACATTGGTGGCAGAAAAGGAGATAGGCAAACAAGAGGAAGTAACACATTTTATTAGGAAATTTATCCAAAAGCGTTTGGTGACCTACCCCTTTACATTGAATCCCAAACAATTATTATTATAATACACATGAATAGACAGTCTAGATGTAAAATCGGTAATCTATATTTTGGAGCAAACTTGAGGCATACATGAGGGTCTCCTAAAAATGCACAAGTTTGTATTTTTCCACAAGCGCGTGCCTGTCGGGTTTTGCCAGCGAAAACCCGACATTGTCTAAAATTTAAGTTTTGTCAGATTATGATTTCACACTTCAGCAGTTACTCCAGAGGAGTAGTTATGTATTCTGGATTAAATAGGTCGCAGAAAAAGAAATAGGTAAGGGAGGAAACAGATTTCACTAAGATATTACCCTAACAAATTTTGGTTTCCTACCACTTCACTTTGACCACCAGTTTTGTACACATTATTAGATACTCTAGATGTAGGATAGGTAATCTAGATGTGTAATTTGGTCGAGCAAACTCGACCAGCAAACGCGGTAGCCTAAAAATGCCCAAATTTGAGATTTGTCCACAGAAGCTCGCCTGTCGGGTTTTGCCAGCCCAAAACTGACATTTTTTAAAAGCTAAACATTTTTTCTCAATTTATCAATTCACACTTCAACATATACTCTGGCGTAGGGCATTTTTTAGCACACTGGTGGCAGAAAAAGAGATAGGCAAATAAGGCAAATATTTACTCTGAAATTTCCCCAACTTTTGGCGCTTTACCACTTCACACTGAGTCCCAGACAATTATTTTACATATGAATAGACACTGTAGATATAGAATATGAAATCTAGATGTGTAATCTGACATTTATGAGCAAAAATTAAGATAACCTGAAAATGCTCAAAATTGAGAAAATCTGACCCAGATTAACTTTTGACAACGTCCGACGAAAATCTGACCCCTTGAACTTCAGAATGATTATGAGCCATGCTATACAGTCATCCACGCAGCCAGGCCGCCAGAACCGCGACATGTAACACTACTGAGCTCTAGAAAATAAGTTGGTCTGACCGACAGTTTTACATATTTACCTTTTCCGACTAACTACTGTTTATACCGTGCAGATTATCTGGCATCAGAGGCACCTCCCAACCTCCCTACCTAAACAAAGCTGTCAGTACTCGAGAGATAGAGATAGTGTTATGTTATCACAATCGACGTCACTGCACATTGGACATTCCTATGCATGTGCAGTCCTCTGATGCAGCAGCCACTTCAAAGTACTTCTATTAATTTTTCTTATGAGAAGCTGGTTATATTGACTCCTATCTCGACCTCGAAGACAGCATAGACGTGCTTCACCATGCTGTACTCATATGTCACGCAATCGGGTTAGTGTCAGGGATTCCTCATTATCCATTAGCCCAGTCCGTACAGCGTTGACGATATCTGCTCTGTCCATGCTTCTTCCCATATGCCTTAGTGCAATGCTTACCAGTTAGTCCGCCCGCTCATTTCCCTTTACGCCGGCATGACCAGCTATGTAGATCCAGGTGGGGGAGTTTAAGTGCGATTTTCAAATGCTTTCTACTCAATCAGAGCGCATACCGCCTGTGTGGCGGTTTGCTCGGATACCCATGCTAATGCTCTAGAAGCAACTACAACCTTCATGGTCATGCTTGACGTGGTTGTCTGGCAGCGCCGCTGTCCTCTTTGCGCTCTGTATGCTCATGCTGACCTTGATCCGCGCTTCACAGATCCATCTGTGTAGATGATGGTATCTTCTGGGTCTGAATGCTGATCTATCAGTTCCCTTACCTCTGTGTCTATGCCTGTATATTCCGAGTGTGATGACGACAATAGAGATGCCATGCATGTCTAATGGTGCATTCGTCCATTCCTTTCCGTGACTGATCTCGTCTAGGTCACATACCTGCTGGGTTAAATCTTCAGCCTTTGTCATCCAAGATCGGCCTCTTTTGAGACGCGTCCTTTTGTGTAGTGTATAGCTTTGTGCAGTGGGTGGTTTGACGTCTGCCGATACCCTCATGTACGCCTTGACCTGTGCAACTTTGTATTTGTTACGGTTAGCCATCTTTCAAAAACCCAGGACATAACACACGCGTTGCAGGAAGTGGCTTTTGTGCAGCCAAGTATGAGTCTCATGGCCTCACTTTGTACTCGGTCAAGTCTTTCTAGCTGGGTTTTGCTGACACCGAGGAGGCCAAGACCATAGTCAATGACACATAAAGCAAACCCTTGGTAGAAAATAGTGCGCGCGCGCGCGTGTGTGTGTGTGTGAGAGAGAGAGAGAGAGAGAGAGAGAGAGAGAGAGAGAGAGAGAGAGAGAGAGAGAGAGAAGGAGAGAGAGAATGTGTGTTTTAGCGCACCCTTTCGAGGGGTTCCCAGGGCAGTTGCTCTACCTGCCACACCGTAGTTACGCCACTGGCTCGGCCATCTAGTGAGAATGCAGCCAGACCAAACTGCAAATGAGACTTTTTTTGACAGCAAAACGTCCCTGAGGAAGGCCAAGTCAGCGATGAATTTGGTGGTTTTACCTGCGGTAAAAAAAAAAAAAAAGTTTAATAAATTCATCATCCTAACCACCCGAGGAGAGAAGACAAAATATGAACAGGCAATAAAAAGAAAAAAAAAAAGTTGCATCGACCGGGAATCGAACCCGGGTCACCCGCGTGGCAGGCGAGTATTCTACCACTAGACCACCGATGCTGACGGAACAAAAGGTTGAATAATAGTATATAAATAGTTCGCATATATATAGTTCATCAGTATAATTTTTTTTTTTTTGGTGAAGTTGAGATTGTCGTTGAAATTCAGCATGACAAGATTGTTATGAAATGAACTGATGATACAGTCAGTCTCTAAACATTGTGAGATATTTTATACCAAGTTCTACGTTTTCTAACCCAAGCAAATGCAGAGCTGGTTAGTGCGGTTCTTAGTGTTAATTTAAGAATTGTTTCGGGCAGCAATAACTATTCTACATTTTGCAAGAGCAGAATAACATACAAAATAGTCTATGCACGGAACGAAAATTGTGATTGAGTTGTAGCTTCCTCTGAATGTAGATTTAAATTTGTCGCTGAGATAATAATATTATTATATATAGAGCACAGCTCTCACAACATGGATAATGGATATGACTAGGCTAATGTTATAAATCAGACTTTAGGTGTTTATTTAGTGAGAGGGTCACTAAAGACTAAAGGTAATATTTACGAATTTCATGTTCAATAATACTCATAATATTATGAATGAGTCATACACTCCAAGTTTAGTTCGTTCATTCTTATATACACTTATAGTACACAACTTATGTATGATGATGATGATGTTTTGGTGTACCGTCCACAAGGTAGAGACCGGGAGCAGGTTGTTGAAAGTAAGGGCATTCAGACAGAAATTGACCGCATAAGGCTCATAAGCAGGTGGTGCGATAAAGAAAGCGTGAGCGGTCGCCAGTGTTGTTTACTGTTACCGTAAACAAATGCGACATGGTTTTCGCTGACTAACCATATTTAAAAAACAAAAAACGATATTGTAACACATTAAGTCGGAGATCAGGAAAATAACTCGTTCATTCCGTGCATGAAGTATTTAGGAGTTTTTGTTGATCGTCCTACTTTTTATTTTATGACTTTTCTGAACATGTTAACCACGTGATAATCATAAGGAAGGCAGAGCGCGGTTTCACTGCACAAAGATGACTGTGACAGACTCATCAGACTGCAAGGAGCCTCAACTATTTTTCCTATATCAGCGTCTCATCTTGTCTGTAATTAAGTACGCTCTAGCGATACTGACTCTTAGCCATACACAGGTAGAAAGACTAGATTGGATATAGAATGAGGTCATGTGCATCATACTTGGATGCACAAAAAAATAGAGCATGCAGGGTGATGTGTTTACCTCTTTAATCTTCCAACCAGGGAAGTGAGAACAGTGATCTGGTGAGCATGTCAATGTCAGTGTGCGTATTAGTGCTGATATACACTATCTATTGCACAGTGAGATTCTCAGGAAGAATCATGTACTTTCATACTTAAGGAGTCACTTTTATCCTGTGCCCATCTTCGTGTCGGTTGACCCCTGCCCCTCCTTCCTGGTACCATGCCTTCTGCTATAATTTTTTCCAGTCCGTCGTGGCGCTTGATATGACCAAAATATTTCAGCTTCTGAGAAAGGAGGCTGTTTATTAGCCAATCTTCCTTGATGTTCAGATCTTTTAAGATCTAAACTATTCAGTCTATTCAGTGAACTTAAATATATGGCAGTCCTAGCTATCATACTCTATTTTCAAGAAGTTAGGACTGTAAGTGTGTGTTTGACCCTGAAAAAATGTCCATAGCCTTCAATAAAATATTTAAACTTTGACATTGCTGATAGAAAGAAATAAGTTTTCCTTTGACCAAGAATTAATAGACTAGAAATGTTTAACTCAAAAACATGGTGGAACAGGTGATGAACCTCAGAATAAGTGAAGACAATTGCAGACTCAGATAAAATGCAGACTGCTCAAGTTGATCAGGGATATGGTGAATTTCTGTTGTAAAGAATAATTTGTTTATTCCTGGCAAGTTTTCTTGCTTGAGTTCTTATCTGGATAAGAGGAATCTGATAAGAAGAACCACTGTTGGGTCCCAAGTGAGTCCTCCTTTTCAGGTCTGACGGTATATTTAGCATCATGGGAATGAAATATAAAGACATGTGACCAAATAGAGAGTGGCTGGTTGCCACAGAATTGGCAGTGTGCCTTATAAGTAATGTATGTCTGCCTACTGCTTTGTCGTGACTCCTGCGTCCATCAACTATGAATATCCATTCTAACAACAGGCTGTAGGTGTTGGAACATCTAGTGACTGCGTTATACATTTATTGCATATGTGAGCTGTTGGTTTTGCCTAGACTGTTGTCTGTCTGGTTTGTCATATGGGACAGTGACGAACATTTTTTTTTTTTTTTACTGGCACAGGAGTGGAGAAATTATATTTTGACCAGTTTGTGACTGGTAAGCTTATAAGCCTGACCATAGGGCAGGGCTTTTCAATTTAGTTTACTTAGGTGCCAAAATTGGGAAAATGGGGATCCTCACGGGCCAGATACCCAGTCCCAACATAAAGGAGGGTTAATACAACTGGCAAGTGATCCACAGGTCACTTGTAAGGTCTTTGCAGGCAAGCCATTTGAATAGCCCTGCCTTAAGGTATCGTAAACATACAAACCTTTGATATTCACCCAGCATATAAAAACAGTTTATTGTTTTACTAGTACAACTTATTGAATTTTTCTGTATCCCCTAGAGTAGACGAGAATAAAGCAAGAAGAAGACAACAACATAAAAACAGCTGAGAAAGGAAAAGGTCATGGCAGCGCCAGGATCATACACATCTTCATCATCAGCTCCACTGTCACAGTCACAGCAGCATCCGTACACGATCCCTAGGGATGTCTCAGTGTCCTCAGCCTACTCCATGATGCAGCAGAGTCCAGCACCTTCCCAGATGATGTCCCCAACCAAGGATCTGAATGTTGTTAACATGTGTAGAGCTGGCCAGGAGGTTGTTCATGACATTGTCAGCAAAGCTCAGGATATGTTCACAAGCCTGGGTAAAAACATGCAGGTACAGCAATGTTTAAGTTGTGAATTTTCGTGTAAAAAAAAGTGTTTTTCCATTTTGTGGTTCACAGAAACACCCAGGGGAAGCGTTAACAAAATTCAACTGGTCTAACTTACTTAGTCGCTCCTCTTCTACCCTGGGGTGTAGAGGTTTGCCAGAGATGTCTCTGTCAGCAGTTTTCTTTCTGGCTTTGTTCCATTCCAGTCCTCTGTCAGTTAGGAACTGTTGGATGTTGTCTTCCCAGTGGACCCTGGGTACCTATGGAGGTCTGGTTCCCTGGTTCTTAGCCCCCCATGCCTGCCATGGTGACCGATTTTCTCCCATTCTACATACATGTCCAAACCATCGTAACTGGACTGATCCACTTGTTTTTGTAAGGACTGGGTTTCAAGATCTTGACATATTGTCTGATTGCGAACTTTGTCACCACCTTTCTCAGATATCACATTTCTGAGGCCTGAAGCTGGCTTCTGTGAGCTGTTAATTCATGTGGTCCATGATATTGTTTATAAATCAGCTGAAGGCTTTAGAATGCAGTACTTTTTGTGATTCTAATATGTATCTTCTTCTTTTTTCGCATGAAATTTATTATCTGTATCTGCAATGCTGTTTCTAGTTTGAACTTCACTGTCTTTTGTAATTCACTTAGTGGCTTGTAAAGTTTGTCTTCCACCAGTGTCTCTTGGCTAGAAGTTTTGCCTAGAAATGTATTTGTCTTGGAGATTCTTCTGTACCCGGCCACGCGTTGCTGTGGCATAGTTTGGCTAAATGGAAATGAAAGAAAATAGAAAACGCACGTGTCTAATACAATCATTGTCTGCTCAGATATAGAGATAGTCTTTGATCCCCGCCCACCACCACAACTAAATCCACCTACTACTATCTCCCTCATCAAAGGTTTTTGGAAAAGAAAGACAATGGAAATCGCACGTGTCTAATACAGTTAATGTCGCAATCATTCTCTGCACTGATATAGCGATAGTCTGGTTTTCCAACTTTAGAACACGCACCTTATAATTGTGTCTTTATATTAGTGGTCGTTTAAATGGTGTTATTTTATTAGCACAGTAACAAAAATGGTTATTTGGTTATCACATGCTAAAGCTGTTTGTATTTTTATAGGGGACGGAAGTAAAGCTACAACTGTACTTGTGAATAACAAAGTAAGTCGTAAAAAATAGAAAAGCGGAGGTAGCGTTAGTAAAATATAAACAAATTAGGCAATGAGAACTTGAAAATCAAGTGTAAAGCTCTTTAATTTCTCTTAAATTTAAGTCATTACCCCCTCCCCTCTTCCACCGACTACTGCTCTCTCCCTCTTCGAAGGATTTGAAAATCACTAACTGGCGATATTTTGTTGTTGCTGTAACTGACATTGACATCCCTGTCCATCTGGACTAAAATAGGGAGCAGGAATTGTAAAAGGTAGTGAATAGGGCTAGTGTAATATTTACCACATCATCCTTCAAGTACCAGTACAACTACTAAAATAATGTCACTGCTATCTGTGTTACCATCGGAGTAGACAGAGAGTCGTGAGCCAGAAGATTTGGTTCCGCATGGCTAGTGCTGTCGCCACAGACTGGTCAGGTTAGGATGTATAATTTCACTTGCCGACAGAAGAACGCCATAACCTTACCGGCGGTCTTCACATGAGAGCACTATGGTGTAACAGCCCTGGTGTAACAACTATTACTGCTGCTGCTACTTTAAGTGGGTAAAGCAGTTACTGTGAATTAAAGCTCTCTCAGTTAATAGTTTGCCCCCCCCCCCCCCCCCCCCAAATTCACCGACAACTCTTTCCCTCATTGAAGTAGTTGGGAGAAAAAAAAAACACTTGAAAAGCAAACGAACACAGGAAAAAAACACCATAATTAGGAAATGAACGCCATTGTAAACAGCACAGCTTAAAATTCCAACACAGATGAAATAACTAAATCTAAATGAAAATAAATGAAAATCTATAAAATTTCAGCGTAACCATGCAATCGGAAAGTTTAACAATGCAATCATAAGTATGCGAAATGGTCAAATTTAATTATCAAATGGTTTACCCATTTACTTTTTTTTTTTTTTTATTTTTTTTTTTAAATATTAAGGCAACATGGCTAGTGCTGTCACCACGACAGAGCAGATGAGGATATTATTTTAGCCCGGGGTAAAAAAAAATTTAACGACTACGGATTCGAACCCAGGTCTACCGCACATGAGCCCAGTGTTCTTACCATTCGACCAAGCAGCCACTTAATCGGAACAACGAAAAGAGAACACAACTATTAGACATGTGAGTCCCTACTACTGTGTCGCGATTAAAACACAATTCAAAACCGCAGGAAATTGTTTTCTCGTAGACAGATACTCCAGATATATTAATGAAATAGAAATCGCACGTGTCTAACACGGTTAATGAAGTTAATGTCGCAGTCACTGTCTGCGCCGACGTCGAGATAGTCCTTAATTGCCCCCTCCCCCCCCCCCCAATCGAAGGTTTGAAAAAAAACACAGAAAATAGAAATCGTGTTTAATATGGTTATTGTGGCAAATATAGAGATAGTCTTGTTTGCTGTACCACGACCTACTCTATGTATTAGTATTAGAGAAGGCGTTGGCTGCACGTAACTCGCCGGCGAATGGTAAATACGGCGCATGCGCAATTACTAACGTGACTATAATTAGAAATCACTAAAGTTATAAATATTAGTTGCGTATATTTTGGCATAAATTGTGGTCACCTATCTCTAACAGTGACAGGTTGAATTTCAAACCACGACAGTTCTAAATCCGGTATCACAACAAACATATCCTGAAAATTTCAGCTAAATCGGTTCAGTAGTTTCCGAGTCTATAGGGGTGAAACAAACACACAAACATTGATTTTTATATATATAGATAAGTTCTTCAGTATGACTATTAACAGTTATGAGGTCCGTTGCAGACCTTCACAGTAAGATAAGTCTGCAGTCATGGCTAATTAGAACCAATACTTTAGTGCAGTGATTCCCAAACTGTGTGCTGCGGCTCCGCAACCTCTTCACAGGGGCGCCACTAAATATTTGAAGATACACAAGTTTTTTTTTTTTTTTAATGATACATACGAATAGTCATACTTTTACTTAGGTTAGGGCGCCTTGGAAACATTTTAATTGAAAAAAAACTGCCGCAACTAAGAAAAGTTTGGGAAACACTGCTCAAGTAGATTGACTTCATTGCACTGGGTTTTATCTCATATGCTCACTCATCTAGTGATGATTCCCCAGTCAATCTGCATAAAAAGGGCACTTGATCTGAACAGTGCAGTCTCTGAAATAAAACCATGACCTATCATCATCAAGTAGCTTTGCTTCTTTACATCATGTTAGCAGGGTGCAGTGGTGTGGACCTGCATGTAGTGGTGCCAAACTGCATGTGGTGGTGCCGAACTGCATGAAGTGGTGCCGAACTGCATGAAGTGGTGCCAAACTGCATGAGGTGGTGCCAAACTGCATGAGGTGGTGCCAAACTGCATGAGGTGGTGCTGAATTGCATGAGGTGGTGCTGAACTGCATGAAGTGGTGCCAAACTGCATGAGGTGGTGCCAAACTGCATGAAGTGGTGCCAAACTGCATGAAGTGGTGCCAAACTGCATGAGGTGGTGCCAAACTGCATGAGGTGGTGCTGAATTGCATGAGGTGGTGCTGAACTGCATGAAGTGGTGCCAAACTGCATGAGGTGGTGCTGAATTGCATGAAGTGGTGCCAAACTGCATGAAGTGGTGCTGAATTGCATGAAGTGGTGCCAAACTGCATGAAGTGGTGCTAAACTGCATGAGGTGGTGCTGAATTGCATGAGGTGGTGCTGAACTGCATGAAGTGGTGCTGAACTGCATGAAGTGGTGCTGAATTGCATGAAGTGGTGCCAAACTGCATGAAGTGGTGCTAAACTGCATGAGGTGGTGCTGAACTGCATGAAGTGGTGCTGAATTGCATGAAGTGGTGCCAAACTGCATGAAGTGGTGCTGACCTTGGGCTTATACTGGCTAAGACCTCTTAACATCTTTTTGTGAAACAGGTTTCCTCCTGTGAGGCCTTGCCCTTGTAGAGAGGGCGTCTGCCTGAGAGGTGAGGACTGCAGTCCACAAATAAGACGGATTTATAAAGGGGATGTACCCACAACATTTGTCCTGCAACCACTCTAGCCAAAGTCCTAAAGTGGATGAACAACCCTGGACTTTCTGCTAGAGTTGACCACTGGTGAATACTGAGAAGAAGAAATGTGATCTTTATCAACATGTATCAGTTGCTTTTGTCATCTTTCTATTCTACGACAAAAGGCTGTCAAAATCTTCTCATTGTCTTCCTGTTTTTCTTTCATAATTCTTTGTGGCAAAAAAAAAAAAAGTTTAATTAAAAAAAATTGCCTTTTCTTGATATATTTGATAAAGTGTCTTCCTTTTCTAGCCTCTTTCAAATTATTTCATGCATTAAATGGTCATTAAAACATATCATTTCAGCTCCCAAATAATGTGACTTTTCATGGGCAGATGTACGCAGAGCGCAAAGCCAAACTGGACGAACAGGTGCGGCAGATAACCATGAATTTTCGAAAGCTCCGCATTTTCTATAGCAGGATAAATGAGGCTTGTGAACAGATGGATATGCCAGCTGACCAGGTGTGTATGATGTGAGAATGTTTAGAAAACAATACAATATAAAAAGCTGATACCGCATATTTTTAAAATTGTATGCTTCTGCCTTATGTGCCTCTAGGCATGATGAGGATTCCTTAACACTGCATTTTTATGCTCTATAGCCTATTTGGGGTTATGACAAAACACATCATTTAGAGGTATTTTGAAGAGAGTTAAAAATTAATCTGTTTTTTCTTCTTCAAAATTATGTTAAAAAGAAACACATCATTATAATTCTCTGAAATTCTACCCAAAGAAACCAGAGGGAGAGAAGAAGCAGAAGAAATGTGGTCTCGGACAGTCTTTATAAAAATTTAGAGGGTTCAAATCTATGACCACTGAGCAGACAGCCAAACTCCTAGCTATTGTGTCATCATTAGACAAGCTGCTAGCTATTGTGTCATCATTAGGCAAGCTGCTAGCTATTGTGTCATCAATAGGCAAGCTACTAGCTATTGTGTCATAATTAGGCAAGCTGCTAGCTATTGTGTCATCAATAGGCAAGCTGCTAGCTATTGTGTCATCATTAGACAAGCTGCTATCTATTGTGTCATCATTAGACAAGCTGCTATCTATTGTGTCATCATTAGGCAAGCTGCTAGCTATTGTGTCATCATTAGGCAAGCTGCTAGCTATTGTGTCATCATTAGACAAGCTGCTAGCTATTGTGACATCATTAGGCAAGCTGCTAGCTATTGTGTCATCATTAGACAAGCTACTAGCTATTGTGTCACCATTAGGCAAGCTGCTAGCTATTGTGTCACCATTAGGCAAGCTGCTAGCTATTGTGTCATCATTAGGCAAGCTGCTAGCTATTGTGTCATCATTAGACAAGCTACTAGCTATTGTGTCATCATTAGACAAGCTTCTAGCTATTGTGTCATCATTAGGAAAGCTGCTAGCTATTGTGTCATCATTAGGCAAGCAAAAAAAAAAAAAAAACACACAAAGCTACTGAAGGGAACATAATTTTGGCTCAATTTGGAAATTACAAATCTATGTAATTTAATGAGTGAAATTGTTCAAACTGCACACAAGAATATTCTAGGGTTTAAACAATTAGTTGATAGTTCTTTTTCATCTGTGTCTTTGATAGTTATTAGGCGAACAGCCTTTCCCATCAGCTAATTAAAATGTGCTATCAGAAAACTATGCATTTTTTCTTTCAAATAGTATATTTTGTTGTAATGTTGCAACCCCAAAAACCTGCTTTCTAGTAACTGGTTTAATCACTACATACAAATGAAGCAAAGAATCAACTACTTATAATCTCTTTGAACACGAGGACAGGTTTTTATTGACACAGCCATAAGGAACAAAGTGATGTTATTATAGGTTCATTATGATGAATGCAACAATCGATTTATTTCCCACCCTAAACGATGTTAGGAAATTTAAAAAATATATAATCATAACCACCATGTCTACAAACTATGTAGTTGCAGCAAGTACATTCTTTCTGTCTTTCACTGGCTGTAAACTGTGTCAAAAATTCTGGTTCTTTGGCCCCTCTGGACTTAAGTCTTGTTCCTGAACTTGAATTTTGCATGCACATCTGTTTGACAAATCCGGCTTACTTGTGTGTAGACTGTTGGTTCCTCGCTGCCCGGATTGATGCGCTCTGGTTTCAGAGGACAATAAATACTAGAGCTCTTAAATAGGTTTAGTGGCCGCTGCCTAAAGATATGTCATCAAAACCCATAAAGCTGGAAAAACTGGTTTTCGTGAGGCGAAAGGGTAGAATACATGAAATTTCCCAGAGGGAAACAGATTAATCCACAAAATTGGCCTACAGAATTCAGATGGCAACCAGCACTAGGCTGAAGCAGTTTGGAATCTCTTAAACCCAGCAGTGATGTAGTTTGGGTCTACCGCCTCAAGCATCTTCGGCAGGCAGAGATGGGTTCAGCAGTGGCTATGCTTGGGTGGGACTGAGGGAACCCCATGTGCTTCGAGGCCACTCTCTCCCTAATGAGTTTGGCTGGGCAACAGTATCTCCTGTCTTCTCATCAGTAATTGATGTGGGCTGGCCAGGTGTGCAATGTCTGTCAAGGTTGGCAACAAGTATGCTGGCATTCCAGCCCACCCATCTTGAAACATGGACATGTCCCACAAAAATAGCCAGGCAAGTTAACCTGGTGCAAATTCCAGGTGAAGCTAAATGAGTTGGATGAAGCTGCACATATTGCAGCTATGTTGTAAATAGACACACCACAGCTACGTCCCTCAAGCAAAGAAGAAGAAGATTTGGAGGTGTTGGGTTGCACCCTAATAACCGAGGCTGTTAATATCAGCCTCTACCTAGCACATACCTAGTCTTGTACATGATGCCTTTTCAAAACGTGATGCTGAATGGAAGAGCTGTATAAGAGAAGTAGGAAAAGGTTTGTACCTTTTTTTTTTTGTTATAGCATTCAATATTTATGTTGTCTTATGAGTCATATAGTGTGTTGAATTTATTGTGTTTACTTCTATGAATGCTATGGTTTCATTTCTTATTCTACACTAGACCTGTCAGTACGATGTACGTGATGTTGGTCATTATCATGCCAACCATATTTAACATGCTGTATCATTTCTACTTCCCATTTATGAAGCAGGATTGAACTCAGGGTCATGTGGTAACATAAAAAAATTCTTGGCCTCAGGGAAGATTTGAACCAAGAAGCATTAGGCTTGCAGGCAAATGCACTGGCCAAATAATAGATCTGCTCCCCTCTAACAAGCGTGTCTGACCAAAAGGCAAATATATCGCAGCCCAGTTGTGAACCACAAATAATGTGCCAACCACTTTTTAAAGGGTAAATGTGGAATAAAAATCAGATTAAGAAAGGGTGCTTTATTAATATCCTACCCCAAACAGGGGAAATCCACAGATCATAGGACAGTCTAATATTTCAGGGGGTGGTAGATAGGCTGCAGGCGTAGGTGGGTTGGGATTAGAGCCAGTTCTAGATGTTTTTGGGTCGTTAAAAGCACCAGAAAGCCGGGAAACCCAGTCTTACCACCCTCTGAAATGTTGGACTGTCCTGTGATGTCTTCTAGGATAGGATATTATTAAAGCACAGAAGAAAGCAAGTTGAGGCATCCTACTATCTAACAGATAATTTATTATCTCCATTTTGGTCTTTTCAGGAATTGATTCCCTTTGTTGGCGCAGAAGTAGAGAGGACACTGCCATATTCTGATACTTATCCTTATGTTGTGGAGCAGCACAGAGACATGGTAGAAGTAAGTGGTGGCTAAATATACACACAGGGTCTTGTATTTTTTTTTTAGAACTTGTGTTGCGCCATTTGAGCCATAGCAGGGTAATCATTACTATGTTGTTATTTTTTTAAAATCCAAGTTGCAACCTTCAAGAGTTGCAACCTTGAAAACAATCAATTACAAAACAATTCTAGATACTCATTTCAACCTCCCAGGAAATTTTCAGTTTTTATAGGGGGTGAGAATTATAGGGAAGAGAAAAAGTGGGTAAGAAAGAACAAATAGTTTATGTTAGCTTTACAAAACCGATCACAATAAACAAACAAAGGATGTTGCGGCGATTAGCCTTCATCAGCACATAAAGAACAACACAGTACACATACACATATATGCTCTAACTATTAAGTGACTACATAGGACTCTAATGTACAAAACAAATGATACTCATGTGTGTCCCTGGCGAAAAACTTTGTTCAAGAGGATGACTAGGACAGGTGCGGGCCTATATGACACCAACGCATGGACAGGAAGCGAAAACAGCAGTTTCAGTAGAGCGCAGCTAATGACTGTACCATATTTACCCTGCAGTCTGTAGCAGGTAGTAAGTTCTTATTCTTAGTGTTCACCAGGTCAACACCATCAAAATGTTCTCATTCCACTCCTGGGCTTTTGTCTTGTTCCGGAACTTGAGTTTTGCATGCACATCCGTTTTACAGACCTGGCTTTTATATGCTGACAGCTGGTTCCTTACTATTCAGGCAGATGCAAAGTAAACACCACTAATTAGACTTTTATGACATGCTTGTTAGAGGCAGTGGGTCCCCCCCCCCCCCAATAAGACCCTGTAACTCACACAGGAATCCTTCTGCTCATGCCCTTTGGAAGCAAGTAAACAAATTGGAAATGTGGATAGACAAGGGAATCTAGCCAACTCTCAAAGAGAGGCAAGATGAAAATATAATCAGACTGCTAGTGGTAATATCGGAATTTTAACTCTTTCGCAAGCTCCAGTGGACAAAGTGGTGAAGAAAAGATGGTGCCGTTGGATAGGACACACATCGAGAAAACCGAGAACAATATAACTAGAATGTCTTCACACTGGAACCCACAGTGGCATAGGAATAAAGAAAGGCCAAAAAGCACATGGAGAAGGGAGCTGAAGAATGAAGTTAAAAAAAAAGATAGGGAGGACATAGGGAGAGCTGCATGGGATAGCAAAAGATAGAACGACTTGGCATGAGTTGGGTGAGTGCATATGCTCCTTTGGGAGCTAGAAAGGCAGAAGAAGAACTCTTCGCTGGCTGCTAAAGATGAGACAGTGATTGTATAGCATTGTTCAGAGTGCTGTGATGTTGATGCTTAGCTCTTAAAGGGTTGGTGTGAGACTAACTACCTTATCCTGTAGAAGATCTTATCTGCAGTATCCAACCAGTCGTAAATATACGTAACACAAACAATGTTGCATGAGTGGGTTCAGAGCCTGCCCATGTTTCATTGGGAAATAAAAGACAGGAGTGGGGAAGAAGAGTTGTGTATGCTTGGAGTGGGTTTTGATATCTTGTTTGATCTGGTTTCATTGCAGCAAGTCCGCCTAAAGAACCAGCAGCTGAAAGAGGTCATAGACAGCATGCGCTCCATCATCTGGGAGATCAACACAATGATTACCATGAGGAAGACTGGGTAGTGGCTGCTGTGTTTGTGTGTGCAACACAGTAGGGAAGACTGGGTAGTGGCTGCTGTGTTTGTGTGTGCAACACAGTGGGGAAGACTGGGTAGTGGTTGCTGTGTTTGTGTGTGCAACACCGTGGGGAAGACTGGGTAGTGGTTGCTGTGTTTGTGTGTGCAACACAGTGGGGAAGACTGGACAGTATCTGTTTGTGTGTATATCATGATGAGGAAGACAGGGTATAGTGCCTAGTGTGTGTGTGTGTGTGTTTATGTGCATCACTATGAGGTAGACATGCTAGTGGCTGGTGTGTTTGTGTGTGCGTCATGATGAGGAAGACAGGATAGTGTCTGGTGTATGTGTGTGCAAATCACTATGTAGAAGACAGTACGATGGCTGGTTTATGTCTACTGTCTTTTGTGAGTGCTGTGAACAACATTGTGTGGGTGTGAGAGAGAAGGGGGTGGGGGGCATGATGCATGCACATTTTTCTGTGGGATATTTGCAATGTCTACATTCGTAGACCATGAAGCAGACCAAGAAGCAGATGGAGAGATAATATCCAGACAGACCTGCAAACACTTGGTGTCACCAACTGGAAAGAGAAGGCCAACCAGAGAGATGAATGGAGGCAGGTGATATTTGCAGCAATGAACCTCAAGGGGTCGGAATGCTGAAGAAGAAGAAGACATTTGTAAGCTTATTTTAAGTTAGGAAAATTGGTACTAGGGAAAGTTTTTTGCCTGGAAAGTATAGGTTATCATCAATATGTTGACTGCATTACCCACCGAGTTCCTAGTGTTTAATAACCACTGGTGTAATAAAAGATCATTTACTTTCTGCCAAACTGCAAATTACTATCTTTGTTATACCACCTTTGCGGTGTAGGCAGGGGGATTTACGGCCGTATGGCTAGTTCTATCGCCATTAACTGTGCAGGTGAGGATTTTATTTTGCCCCCGACAGAAAAATCCCCAGCCTTACTAAGGATTCGAACCAGGGTCTTCCTGTGACAGCCCAGAGTTCTAACCGCTTGACCAGCCGCTTCTCTGTTTACTTTCAATTTAGGAAATATTTATGATATATTATGTTTTCTAATGAATTTGTGAGTAACTTGTGTTTTTCAACAGGGAGAGAAGGAGGAGAGAGAGCTGCAGTGAATTTATAATATTCTAATATTTTGTAAGGATAATGTTGGCAAAAACTGTTTTATGTTAGTCTAGAGGATTGACTTCAGTGCACTGGATTTTATCCATATGACTCGCAGCCTGTTTCTGCAGAACAGCTGGCCGCCTGGTGAGAGTGACGTAGAGAGTAGGAACTCCATCGCTATATCCTTACAAACTTCACTTGTGAACTGAACAGCGCTGCCCTGAAACGGACCCACGACCTTCAGAGCAAGGCAGACAGCTCGACCACTTCGCCACGGTTATCCCCACGTGTTTACATACATCTTAGTGTGTATGTTCCTTTGCTGCCATAGATGGGTGAGTGTATAAGGCAGAGCTATTCAACTGGGCGCCCTATGGGCCTCCCCCCCCCCCCCCCCCCCCCAACTCCCCCTGCAGAGACTTAGCAAGTGGTCTTAGGATGACCTGCCTGTTGTATTGTATTGATGGTGTTTCTGTGCTGGAGCTCAGGGCTCTAGACCACGACGACCCCCATTTTCTAACATTTTGAGTAAACTTAGTTAAAGGGCCCCGGTATAAGGCAAAGTTGGTTGAGTTGAGTCAAGAATTGACATCACAGCACTCCGGCATTCCCAGGCATGTTCCGTCCTCATCTTCAGCAGCCACCGCAGAGTTCCAGTACTGATGGTACCGGTCATAATCTGGCAAGGCAAGGTTAGTGAGGGTTGTGCATAGGTTACGACATGCTTGTGTTATTACCTTCATGATTGAGTTTTTAAAAAAAAGGAAAGCTAGATTAAGTCATTGCAAGACTCCACTGTGTCTGAAGTTACCTTCATCTTTGTCCCAGGTCATGCAGGTTTTTTGACAATGAAAGATCTGATGGATTGGCCTATTCTGTCTTAGCTGCAGATGCCTGTCCTATAGATCACATCAACTTTGTTAAAACCCTTAGAGAGATAGCCAGTCAGGCAATTTTTGGGAGCAGCAGGTCCACGTTGCTGCTAAGAACATAAGAATTCGGAATAAAGATAGGCACGGCCAGACATACAAGAATTGTTAATCAGCGTAGAATTAGCACTACTAGTCATGGGTGCTGATATATATATATATATATGTTTCAAGGGAAATCTTTAGTTAGTTAGTTAGTTAGTTAGTTGGGTTATCATCATTGCACTCCGGACATGTCCATAGGTGCTCAGATCCTCCCCTCAGTATGAATCCCAACATCCGATGGCTAATAGTACCAGTTCTATGTTGATTAACAAATCTTCTGACGTGTCCGGTGTGCGTCTCGTTTTTTGCTGTGCCGATCTTAATTCCCAAGTCTGCCATTCTGGCGAGTGATGTGGATTCACTGCCACCAAAGTCCTCTATCCTTCCCATTTCTCTGAGGGCATTGATAATATCAGCATGATCCATAGGCCGTCGGTAGTGATAGCGGATCCAGCCAGCCTGTCAGCTCTTTCATTTCCATCGACGCCTGCGTGTCCCGGAACAAAAATAAAGGTGACTCCTCGCACAGTGGACTTCTGAATTGATTCAAGCCATTGTCTTCGCACTGAACCCTCCGGATCATACTCATTGAATCACTGAGTATACATATGCGGGTGTGTTTTTGTGTTTCAAGCCAGGCAAACGCTTGCGTCACTGCCATCACCTCCATCGTCATGCTGCTGGTTGTCATGGAGAAGGCGCCGTTGGCTTCTTTGACTGTTCTGCCCGCTGAGCGTGCTGTAAATGCCCATGCGCTTCTTCTTTGGCGTATAACGGATCCGTCTGTATAGATTAGTGCATCTGCTTCGTCTGTCTGAATTTCACCGATGAGAGCGTTGACCTCTGCATTAACAGCAACAGGATTCTCTTCTCTACATCGCCTGTTGAGTGTGACAATACAGGAAAATGTACAAATAAACGCCTGAGGCACAGGTATCCATTCTGCACCAGGTATGATGTCGGTTAGGCTGCATATTTGCCTAATAACATCTTCTGCCCGACCTAGCCACGATTTTCCCCTCTTCAGTCTGTCGCCCTTTTCACTAAAAAGCGCTTGATGCAGTGGGTGTTTCTTATCAGCACATATTTTGAGGTATGCCCGAGCCCTCCACATCCTGATCCTTTGGTTCATTGTTGGAAAGTCAAGTAGATACCTCATTGCTCCACAGGATGTGTCTCTTGTACATCCCAAAATAATACGCATGGCTTCGTTTTGCACCTTCTCGAGTCGTTCAATCTGGGTAGCACTGACAGTGAGGATGGCCAGAGCGTATTCAATGGGGGAAAGGACCAGACCGTAGAATAGAAGCACCAGCAGTCTGCTCGATATTGGAAGCAGCCATAATCCTCATTGCAGATAGACCTTTGCGTGCTTTTGTTATCGCATGGTCAACGTGTTCCCTGAATGACAAGCTGCGATTGAACCTCACCTCGAGAAACGTCATAACGTTGGTTCTGATCAATACATTATCACGCATTTTCACTTCTGGTAAGTCCGACTTGACAATGTGATTGTTCAAAGAGAACCATGACACTGCTGCCTTCGAGGGATTGACATAGGCATTGGAACCATCACACCAGGCGGCAATTCGATCGAGTTCTTTGTGCATTGTGCTGGCGATCTCCTGTCTATCACGCCCTCGTCGATAAATCAAAATGTCATCAGCAAATGACAAAGTCCTTCCCTTTCCATTCAACTGCTGCTCAGTGATCATCACCGTATAAACGTTGAATAAGACTGGTGATAGCGGTGATCCCTGTGGCAAGCCTGGACATATCGTTTGCGGTTCTGATGACCAGCTACCACATCTTAGTGCAATCTTTCTCTGGAACAGGACCGCAGCAATCCAGCGGATCAGAATAGGATTGACTTCTAGTTTAAGCAGTAATTGCATTAAATAATCATATGGTACTTTATTGTAGGCATCTTCTAAGTCCAACACTGCCGCACATGTCTCTTCTTTAATCTGAAATCCCTCGTACACATCGTAGGCGAAAACAGCAGCATTGGACCATGTTTCTTTCTTCAATCTGTACCCTCCAAGTGTTGATGGGAACTTATCATGTAGTTCTAAGTAGGTGGTCAATCTTTGTGCGACAATTTTTTCCAAAAGTTTGCCAACAGTATTCTGCATCGAGATGATTCTGTAGCCGCAGATCTTTGAGTGGTCTTTATTAGGCTTTGGTAGTGGAAACAAATAACTATGGAGCCATTCCTCTTGTATCTGGCCACTCTGGATGCTGATATTGAATTCCTTTGCCACGCTTTTCAAATCAGCATTCGACATCATCAGCATGTCATTGTATCGGATGCCGTCAGGGCCTGGAGCAGTGCTGCGCGATTTCTTGAGGCAAGTTCTTAAGGTGTCTGCAGTGATTGTGAAATCAGTGCCTAGCTCAGTGTTCTCGCACAGCATCGACAGTTTCATCTTAACCCCTATTCTTGCAGCTTCGTCTTTTTGGTCAGTTTGCTCCAAGTAGCGCGCAAGAAGGGTTTTTTCCTTTATCAGCATCAGTTCTCTGCCATATCAGGTCTGTACCCTGAAAATCAGGGATACCCCTTGGTCGTGCGGCGCCGTGCATGCTCCGTTGAAGGCGCCAGAATGTCACAAGAGATCCCTCGGAGCAAACGCTCTTGCAGAATTCGTTCCATTTCGCTGTCTTGGCTTCTTTCGCAATTAACTTGAAAGCCACTGTCCGCTTGTTGACCTCATCTTTCAGACTGATCAGGCGTTCAGAAAGTGACGGATCAATTTTCCTTGCCTTTTGCCATGCCTTGACAGCGTTCCTTTTTTCTAGCCACGCTATGTTGACTGCTTCATTCCACCATGGTGGCTGGGCCCATCTCTCCCGCCGTCTGCGATCTGCTCTTGTATTACGTCGTCTGATTTTGCTAATGGCATCTTGCCCTGTACGGTCATATATAAAAGCAGGCACATTGATTACATGACCTTTGTTGTTGCTCTTCTCCACCAAGACGACGCAAGGAAAGTGATCACTGTCATGGTATCCCAGTGTGCTCCACCTGCATCCTGGTGCAATGGAGGGAGACACTAGGGCCAGGTCAATTACGCTGTCAGAATCCCCTTGTCGGGTTGCCATTCGGGTAACCTTTCCGTCGTTCAAGCATACTAGATCGGCAGACACTAGAGCATCCTCCAGGTCTTCCCCCTGTTTATTGGTGATTACATTGCCCCACTGGTTTCCTCTGGCGTTGAAATCTCCGCAGTAAAGGACTTTCTTTTCCTCAGTCTGGAGCAAACTCTGCCATTTCGCTGTATCCACCTTTCCATTGCAGGCGTACACATTGACAATCACAAACTGGGCCGGGCTCATCACTCTGACTGCGTGTACTTGTAGGTCGTCATTATCCCACTCAGACATGTCCACCTCAGACACCAGTATGTGGTCACGAACAAGAATGAGCTGTCCGAGGTGCCGTCTATTGTAGAAGGATTGGAAGCCCGCAATTTTAACCATCTCGTCACCGAGGTGTGTTTCCTGTAGGACAACAATGTCGTTGCTGTAGAGGAGCTTCTCGAAAATGGGTCGGCGTTGACAGAACGAGGCGCAGTTCCAGTAGAGAACGCGAACATACTTTAAGCTGAGTCTCTCACATTTGAGTCGCTTCCTGCAGGCGCCACCGTGCTTGCCTGTTCGCGTTCTCCTTGTCCGTCTACGGGTTGTTTTGAATTGGTAGATAGTCGCCATCGGACGTTGAATACACCCTGAGGGAAGTCTGAACTCACGTGCATGTACTCCATTGCACGGTTCAGACCCCATTCCGATGAAACTTTCACATTATACGTGAGCGAAAATAGTTAATTTGCGCCATTCGCCTCAACGGACGAAAAAGCGTGCCGCCATTGTGGCTGTTTACACCGGAAATCTTTAGCACCCATGGATGTGACTGTAGTGTCCTGAAGATAACCCAACACAGAACTTCAAAAAGTAAACTAATACTGTTAAAAATGATTGGTCTGTGTATGTCATGGCGGACATATTCAATATATATTGCAACAGTCATACATTTTACAATACTTTTTATCCCTGTGTGGGTTCCGGGGCCCCATCGTGGGGAAAACAAGAATAGACCCACTGCTTACCCAGAAGCATGTCGTAAGAGTCGACTAATTGGGGAGTTTCCTTTGAAGTCGGAGTGCATCTGCCTGAGAGGCAAGGAACAAACAGTCTGCATTCAAGTGAATCAGATCTGTAAAACTGATGCACACGCAACACTCAGGTTCTGGAGCAGGACTGCAGTTCAGAAGTGGATGAACAACCAGAACTTTTCACCAGAGTGTACAGCTGGTGAACGCGAAGAAGAAAAAGAATACATTTTATTGTGAGTGAATACTGTAAAGTCAGGTATGTGAACATGAGTGAGAAAATGATGCATTCAAATATATTATCAGATTGATATTTGTTCGTGGTGTGTTGAAGTTAGGGTCTAGATGTGGGATATATAATTTGAAACCGCTTCTGTCTGTAACATGTGATATGTTCTAATAAATTTCGTGCAATACAAATTATTAGTGAATGGTTTTTGGGATTAGTGAATTTTTATTAAGATGTGCCAGTATGATGTTGTATGTTGTCTTGACTTGTCTATCTGCTAGAGGACTAGATGCACCTACTTATGTTATCATCTAGTGTTTGTCTTGTTTGTTGCAATGGCCTGTCTATCTGCTGGAGGACTAGAGCAACTGTTTATGTTATCCTCTGGTGTTTGTCTTGTTTGTTGCAATGGCCTGTCTATCTGCTGGGGGACTAAGGCAACTGTTTATTTTATCCTCTAGTGTTTGTCTTGTTTGTTGCAATGGCCTGTCAATCTGCTGGAGGAATAGAGCAACTGTTTATGTTATCCTCTAATGTTTGTCTGGTTTGTTGCAATGGTCTGTCTATCTGCTAGAGGATTACAGCAATTGTTTATGTTATCCTCTAATGTTTGTCTTGTTTGTTGCAATGACCTGTCTATCTGCTAGAGGACTAGAGAAACTGTTTATGTTATCCTCTAATATTTGTCTGGTTTGTTGCAATGACTTGTCTATCTGCTGGAGGACTAGAGGTAACTGTTTCTGTTATTCTCTAGTGTTTTTTGAATGGAGGACTAGAGGCAGCTGCTTATGTTATCCTCTGGTGTTTATTCAGTGAAGGACTAGATGTAACCTCCTTCAAGTAATAGCACAGGGGAAGACCAGGCTGTATGAAGACTGCTCCCAAAGCCTAATGGGAACTACCGCACTATTATGTATGGACACTTGAAAGCTAATGGTAACAAAACAATTTTCTGTAAAATTGTGTAATATTGGTGACGAAAAACGTAAATAATTTGTCCGAAAGCGGAGTTAGCTAGATATGATCTCACAAATATACAAAATAAATCAGGAGTCGGACATTTTGTCATATGGCTTGAAAAATCTGGCCAAGAAACAAGTAGTAGAAAGCAGACAATGAAAACTGTTGTTGCAGCAACACCAATTAATGTGGTTGTAAGGCTGTTTTGGGGGAAGTTTCCGACTTATGAAAGATGACCGATGATTAACTTTAGGACTCTTTGTACCTGCATGTTTGGTTATTGCATTATCAGAGTTTAAACTTTATTAAAGTGGTTTTTTTTTTAGAATGAGGTGACTGACTGACGTTTTACCCCACCAGGGCATCACACCAAGCAATAAACACCCAGTGACACAAAGTGCCACTATTCGGATGAGGATCATCCGTGGATAGGTCCCAAAATCCCTGTTCTACCGTTAGGTTCTACTAGGGTCCCTGGCAACAACCAGGGTGGAGCTTCAATATAATTAAAAATTTGTCCCACATGGAGACAAGGATAGTTTATGAGGGGATTTCCTGCAGGGGTAATTGCTGATGAGTGGGTGTTACTTGGGCTGCAAATATGGAAGGGGATAAAACATCATTTAGTGCGAAATAATTGTATGAATACAGATGCACTATTTGTAGACCCAATATCATTTTGACTGACTGACATTTTACCCCACCAGGACATCACACATAGCGATAAACACTCTGTGACACAAAGTGCCACCATTTGGATGAGGATCACCTGTGGAGATGTCCCAGAAACCCTGTTCAACCGTTAGTTTATATTAGGGACACCGGCAACAACCTGGGCGGGTCTTCAAAATAACGAAGAATATGTCCTACATAGGTATGGGGATTGTATCATTTTTTCATATTCACAGCAATCATTGGCAAACTGTGTTGAATCATATTATATGCTGTGCAGTTTTAATATGGCTCATTTTTATCCAGAATCAGATTTTGTTTGTCAGTTCTCACAGTTTTACTAATACCAGGACACATTTGTATATTCAGTTGTTGCTGAAAGTTGAGTTACTGCTGGTTCATTTACAAGCTGCTCATTTTTGCGCCATTGTAGAATTGCTGCACCGTTCTTTAGCATGGGCAAATCACAGACAGCAAATGAACAGAAGTTGGGATCTTTGTATTTTGCTTCTATGGTACTGTATGTAGAAGATTAAAACTGCTGATTTGTGAAGGTTAAATAGGTTGCTTGAATTTCATTGCAAGGACTGTGTTCTGCGTTCAGATTCCAAATACTTTTTATGGGAATCTCCTTACCGTTTATCAGTGATATTGATATGGACTGGCTCAAATACCCTGTGTTTACCTACAGTATGACACTGTTGATTCTGACAGCAGGAAATCTGGGACAGCTCCAGTGAATATTCATCTTTATGAGTTTTTTGTTTGTCATTTGAGCACAGGAATGACTCAGAATATTCTTCTAGTAATTTCCGATTTTTGTTCCAGT
>CAJHNH020001951.1:112500-134363 GCA_905116865.2 Candidula unifasciata | reverse complement strand
ATGATTGTCTAATGGGAAGCACTTATTGTGTTACAAGAGACACATCCTGTGGAGCAATGAGGTATCTACTTGACTTTTCCAACAATGAACCAAAGGATCAGGATGTGGAGGGCTCGGGCATACCTCAAAATATGTGCTGATAAGAAAACACCCACTGCATCAAGCGCTTTTTAGTGAAAAGGGCGACAGACTGAAAGCGGGCAGAATAGTCAAAGAAGCCAACGGCGCCTTCTCCATGACAACCAGCAGCATGACGATGGAGGTGATGGCAGTGACGCAAGCGTTTGCCTGGCTTGAAACACAAAAATACACCCGCATTTGTATACTCAGTGATTCAATGAGTATGATCCGGAGGGTTCAGGCAGGTTCAGTGCGAAGACAATGGCTTGAATCAATTCAGAAGTCCACTGTGCGAGGAGTCACCTTTATTTTTGTTCCGGGACACGCAGGCGTCGATGGAAATGAAAGAGCTGACAGGCTGGCTGGATCCGCTATCACTACCGACGGTCGGCCTATGGATCATGCTGATATTATCAATGCCCTCAGAGAAATGGGAAGGATAGAGGACTTTGGTGGCAGTGAATCCACATCACTCGCCAGAATGGCAGACTTGGGAATTAAGATCGGCACAGCAAAAAACGAGACGCACACCGGACACGTCAGAAGATTTGTTAATCAACATAGAACTGGTACTATTAGCCATCGGACGTTGGGATTCATACTGGGGGGAGGATCTGAGCACCTATGGACATGTCCGGAGTGCAATGATGATAACCCAACTAACTAACTAACTAACTAACTAACTAACTAACTAAGCAGCTAGTAAGGTATGTAGCTAATTAATCAGCTGACAAGCAGCTAGTGAGGCTGATAAGATAATTAGCTAGCTTAACACCTAGTTAGCTGGTTGACATTTAATCACCAGTGCACAGATAGACATTCATAAGTGCCGGGACTCCGTCTTTAGTGGGTAGTGGGTGACGACACTAGTTCTCGTTCAATGTGCAATTTTTTGCCCGGTCCTCAGCGTTCTTATTAGACTTTACCCGTTTGACTTGAAAGCGCAACACCCCCCCCCCCCCTTTTCCCTCTTTTTTTTCGCCGACGCCATGCATATTTTCTGGGCACTCACTTTATTATTATTAATATTACATTTTATTAAATGCTAGATAAATGTAATAATAAGTCTGCTTAAATAATTTGAAATATTTAATCAAATACTTAAAAAAATAATTTTTACATGGTTATACAGGGATCTGTATTTTTTTTTAAATTTTCTTTTTCCGTGGTTGTAAAGGGGACTGGTTAAGAAAAGAGGGAAAATGGAACATTTTGTGACCACAGGAAAGCATTGTGGAATGAGAGACAGAGGAAGACAGCGTGGAAAGATTCTTGATAGTTTTTTTTTTTTTTGGGGGGGGGGGGGGGGTGGGGTTCATGGAAGGTTATCAACACACAAAATGATACACGCAGTTGCAGATTGTGAAGAGGTATGATTGCCCACGCCAGTCGGCAAGACCCTTGATGATGATAATGGATAGAGTTTCCGGTGCCACCGATGACGTGAGATTTATACAATATATATATATATATATATATATATATATATATATATATATATATATATATATATATATATATATATATATATATATGTATTATTACTAAACCAAATGCGTTTCAATAAAAGCTATTGACAACAGATAATGGCCCTCCAATATAAGAGTGGAGACCCCATGCCTTTCACCAATGCACGAGCGAGGTCACAAAGACATGCACGCGAAAATAGACCAGGCAACAGCTCGCTAAGTGCCGCCAGATTTCTCGTTTGCAGAGCCGTTTTTTTCACTTCTCCTCTTCATTATCTCTAATAACTCTTTATCTCTAAAAGCCAAAGCGATTTTCCCTCTTCTCAAAAGACTCTCTTTGTACTGTTTAGAGAGACGGTTCTCAAACGGTATGAATTCGAGTCGCCTTACTTTTGAACTCTATTTGTACGAAGGAACTCACTTTACGTGCTTTGACTAGTTCAAACAGACATCACCGATATCTTTTGGTCATCATTAAACACACGGTACTTTAGATAACGTCGCTCTCCTCACGCCACCTCGAAGTCTGTTTCTCTTGCCAGTTCATCAGCTCTGTGTGTTTTCATAGCCAATACATCTTCAGTGTCGTCTGTCTTCATTCGTAAAAGTCTGCCTCTGTCTTGTATTCCATAAACTGTACCCTCCATCACAGTTCCCCATGGGCACCACTGCGTTTAACATGACCAAAATAGCTCAGCTTTCTAGACAGGATGCTGTGCGTGAGCAAATGCTTCCTGAGGCTCAGATAGTGTATAACAATGCTTCCTGAGGCTCAGATAGTGTATAACGATGCTTCCTGATGCTCAGATAGTGTATAACAATGCTTCCTGATGCTCAGATAGTGTATAACAATGCTTCCTGAGGCTCAGATAGTGTATAACAATGCTTCCTGAGGCTCCGATAGTGTATAACAATGCTTCCTGATGCTCAGATAGTGTATAACAATGCTTCCTGATACTCAGATAGTGTATAACAATGCTTCCTGAGGCTCCGATAGTGTGTAACAAAGCTTCCTGATGCTCAGATAGTGTATAACAATGCTTCCTGATACTCACATAGTGTATAACAATGCTTTCTGATGCTCAGATAGTGTATAACAATGCTTTCTGATGCTCAGATAGTGTATAACAAAGCTTCTTGATGCTCAGATAGTGTATAACAATGCTTCCTGATGCTCAGATAGTGTATAACAATGCTTTCTGATGCTCAGATAGTGTATAACAATGCTTCCTGATGCTCAGATAGTGTATAACAATGCTTCCTGATGCTCAGATAGTGTATAACAATGCTTCCTGAGGCTCAGATAGTGTATAACAATGCTTCCTGAGGCTCCGATAGTGTATAACAATGCTTCCTGATGCCCAGATAGTGTATAACAATGCTTCCTGAGGCTCCGATAGTGTGTAACAAAGCTTCCTGATGCTCAGATAGTGTATAACAATGCTTCCTGATACTCACATAGTGTATAACAATGCTTTCTGATGCTCAGATAGTGTATAACAATGCTTTCTGATGCTCAGATAGTGTATAACAAAGCTTCTTGATGCTCAGATAGTGTATAACAATGCTTCCTGATGCTCAGATAGTGTATAACAATGCTTTCTGATGCTCAGATAGTGTATAACAATGCTTCCTGATGCTCAGATAGTGTATAACAATGCTTTTTGATGCTCAGATAGTGTATAACAATGCTTCCTGATGCTCAGATAGTGTATAACGATGCTTCCTGATGCTCACATAGTGTATAACAATGCTTCCTGATGCTCAGATAGTGTATAACAATGCTTTCTGATGCTCAGATAGTGTATAACAATGCTTTCTGATGCTCAGATAGTGTATAACAATGCTTCCTGATGCTCAGATAGTGTATAACAATGCTTCCTGATGCTCAGATAGTGTATAACAATGCTTTCTGATGCTCAGGTAGTGTATAACAATGCTTCCTGATGCTCAGATAGTGTATAACAATGCTATTCATCTGAATTTACTCTGGGGCCAACATTTTACATGACCGAAATAGCTCAGCTTTCGGCACAGGATACTGAACACAATATACCAACAAAGTGCCTAGCACCATGGCATTTGTCAGAACATATTGACTAATATAAGGGAGGAAAAAAAATCAAAATTAATTACATCATACGACAGCTGAAGTTGCTGTCTCGTGACTGCCGAAGTCTACATAAAAGAAGAACAAGATGTAGTAGCAGTAGCCACAGCCACTGCACCAGGAGTAGCAATAAGTTATAGTAGAAGTAGTAGTAGCTGTGGTGGTAGTTGTGCTGGTGGTGAATGTTGTAATGGTGGTGGCGGTAGTAGTAGTAGTAGTAGTAGTAGTAGTAGTAGTAGTAGTAGTAGTAGTAGTAGTAGTAGTAGTAGTAGTAGTAGTAGTAGTAGTAGTAGTAGTAGTAGTAGTAGTAGTAGTAGTAGTAGCAGCAATGATGTGGTGGTAGTAAAAGTTATAAATGTAGTAGTCGAAGAAGAAGAAGACGATAATAATGATGAGGAGGAATAAGTTGACAAGAAATACTGGAAGAAGAAGAAGAAGAAGAAGAAGAAGAAGAAGAAGAAGAAGAAGAAGAAGAAGAAGAAGAAGAAGAAGAAGAAGAAGAAGAAGAAGAAGAAGAAGAAGAAGAAGAAGAAGAAGAAGAAGAAGAAGAAGAAGAAGAAGAAGAAGAAGAAGAAGAAGAAGAAGAAATGCACATACTAAAGAGGAAGCTGCAAAGGTGAAAGAAAAAGAAATTTATAATTTAAGAACCCCTGCCCTAGAATAAGAACATTCAGTACGTGTAAATTACTGCAAGTTTGACAGTTTCATTTTTTTTAAAAGCTGACACAGTACCCAAGAGAAAGCAACTGACGCAACCAAGAAGTGAGTTCGGGATGCAGACTCCTAATAGAGTAGCACGCCATCTTTGCGAGAGATCACCCATCTCTCTATTATTTATGTCCAATGTTCCATGAAAGAAATGCAGTTTTGACGTCCCTGTTGATCTTTTACCGCTTTGTCAAAACCAGCCATAAATCTGTGTAAAGCTAATATTGTGAATGTGGTTTGCTACTCAGCGGGGTCTGCGTGAATAGATTTATGCGTTTCTGCACTTGGGTTTATCTTCATTGTCTCGGCTGTTTCTAGCTGGTCTGGAATACCCCCAGATAACTACCCATATGTTTCTTTGTTTCATCTGCGGCATCCGCGCAGCCAGCTCGATCTGTGCACTGTGCAAATATTTGTGCCCCGGTATCCTCAGGAGCAGACGGTGCAGGAGCAAGCGATGCGTGTCAGTCTGGGCGTTATCACAGAAATAACAGAAAGGCTGAGCCAAGGTGGCGTATTAACTGGCAGGTTTGATTCTCATATCATTGAATCCCAATCTCCCCGTGCCGGCTCTAGGGACCCTATTTTGATTTAAGCGTTACTGAAATCGGATGAAAGTTAGAGATATTATAGCTTGCTGTAAACCACAACACAATGGCATTTTTAAATAGGGCTGTACCAAATAGTGATTTTCACTATTCGGCCGAATACGAATAGCTGGACAAACTATTCGGCCGAATACGAATACGAATAGTGAATCATCATCATCAGATGCTTTGCCGATTGGCATGGGCGATTATGCCTGTCCACAATCTGCGATCTCCTGCAGATGTATTAGTTCGTGTGCTGACACACCTCCATGTCATGCAACAAGACTGTCAAGAATCTTCTCTCGTTGTCTTACTCTATCCCTCCTTCCACAGATCTTTCCAGTGGTCACAACATGTTCTATTTTCCTTCATCTTATAACATGGCCGAAAAATGATGACTGTCTCCTTCTGATGTCTGTGAATAGTTGTCTTCGGGCTCCCGCCTCTTTCAAAACCTCATCAGATACCCAGATACTTAAATTTCTGTACTTGCCCCAGAATAAAACCATTTACTTTTAATGCACATTTAGAAATAATTCTTTTCTTTGATAGCACCATTACTTCTGTCTTCCCACTATTCAAACTGAGGCCCATTCTTCCACTTTCGAATAGTGTAAAAAATAGATCTTAAAAAAAAAAAAAACATCCACAATGTCAAATGTACGCTGACATTTTACTGCACGAAATGTAGTATAGAATAGTAAACATTTAAAAACATTTCATGTTTTGCATCCTTCAGTCAGTCTGTGGTATTCTTAGTTTTATAACAAGTAACTAAACTTGTAAATTGTCACAGACAGCTTAGTTGATCCACGAAAGCGGCATAAGCTTTCAAAAAAACAAAAACAAAAGTTCCATGTTGTCAGCATTAAGGCAGTGGGAAATCTTAATATGTTCATTTTCCACCAGTCGAGAGACGGGTGTAAGGTAACCACTATTCGTATTCGGGCCGACCGTAACTATTCGGCCGAATACCGAATAGTTATTAGGTCCACTATTCGGCCCCGAAGCGAACACGAAGCGAATATTCGGTGCAGCCCTATTTTTAAGTCGAGTTACAGGACTCTCAGTCGAGACGGAGATGTGGAAATATATGTATATATATATATATATATATATATATATATATATATATATATATATATATATATATATATATATATATATATATATATATATATACATACATTGGGGCTGTACCGAATAGTGATTTTCACTATTCGGCTGAATACGAATAACGGGACCAACTATTCGGCCAAATACGAATACGAATAGTGAATTATGTATGAAATATTTAAAAAAAAAAAAAAAAAAAAAAAACCACACACACACATTCATAGTATCAAATTTACGCTGAACTTTTATTCACATAAAGTAGCACAGAATAGTCATCTTCTATTTTAGCATTCTGAGCCTTTGAGGTTTACTGCTGCAGACTGTTTTTGAAAACCTGCAATAAGGTCTCATTTTTTTTTTCATTTTTGCTTCAAGTTTCTAATTAACGTTTTATATATTTTGATCTTGGTGTTGCGAGACAGACACTTTGACTTTAGCAGATGTTGAAGGGCATAGTATACTTTATTTTTAGATTGTATTCTAGATTGTATTTCTTCTCTCAGCATGTTGGAGCAGTTAAAGTTTGCACCCAAGTACTTAAATGTTTCCGTTCGATTTTTACATTATCGACTTGGATGTGGCCGGAGTTTATATTCTTTCCATGTCTAGTTTATATTCGTACATAATAGTAAACATTTAAAAACATTTTATGTTTTGCATCCTTTAGTTATCTCTGGTAACTAATAACTAGGCATGAAAGAATCCTAAGTATTAAATCAAGTTACTTGGAAATTGTCACTGACAGCTTAGTTATTGCATGGAACGTGCATTACCTTTCAACAAAACCAATCGTTTCATGTTGTCAGCATTAAGGCCGTGTATGCAGAAGCAGGTGTAAGGTAACTACTATTCGTATTCGGCCCGACCGCAACTATTCTGCCGAATACCGAATAATCAATAGGTCCACTATTGGGCCCCGAAGCGAATACGAATCGAATATTCGGTACAGCCCTAATATATACATTCTTCCTTCTGCTCTAATCTGCTTTTTGCTCCTCACTGGAGCAAAAACTCTGATCAACCTCAGACGAAGCTCTTCCACATACACATTTTTATCTGGAACAATGTGATTCTCCAGTGAAGTATTCGCAAGAGAAAAGTTTGACTTGCCAACTGAAGTTTGATCTGATGCCTTTTGGCAATATAGTATGCGTGGTTTACAGGTAGAAAGTGTTCAGGTGAAAGCCACTTCGCTGTGATACAGTCAGGGAATAGGGAAATCCACTTATGGAAAAAAAAAGTGGATAAATAGGATGACTGAGGTAGCAAACACAACACAGTCGGGTAAACTGACAGACTTACTGGTGTAAGATGTACGGAGAGAGACAGACATACATATAGCTAGACAGACATGTATGCGAACAGACAGATAGACGGACAGAAAGACAGACAAACATAGATATAAAGGCAGACAGGCAGTTAGACAGACAGGCAGATATACATACAGACATATAGATAGACAGACAAGTAGATAGGTGGGTAGACAGATGGGTAGAATGGATGAATGAATGGATGAATACATAGACAGACAGACAGACAGACAGACAGACAGACAGACAGACAGACAGACAGACAGACAGACAGACAGACAGACAGACAGACAGACAGACAGACAGACAGACAGACAGACAGACAGACAGACAGACAGACAGACAGACGGACGGACGGACGGACGGACGGACGGGACGGACGGACAGACAGACGGACAGACAGACGGACAGACAGACAGATAGATAGATAGATAGATAGATAGATAGATAGATAGATAGATAGATAGATAGATAGATAGATAGATAGATAGATAGATAGATAGATAGATAGATAGATAGATAGATAGATAGATAGATAGATAGATAGATAGATAGATAGATAGATAGATAGATAGATAGATAGATAGATAGATATAGATAGATAGATAGATAGACATATAGACAGATAGACAGATAGATAGACAGATAGACAGATAGATAGATAGATAGACAGATAGACAGATAGATAGATAGATAGATAGATAGATAGATAGATAGATAGATAGATAGATAGATAGATAGATAGATAGATAGATAGATAGATAGATAGATAGATAGATAGATAGATAGATAGATAGATAGATAGATAGATAGATAGATAGATAGATAGATAGATAGATAGATAGATAGATAGATAGATAGATAGAGCTAGAGACATGTATTCTGACAGACAGACACATATGCAGACGGACAGATAGAGAAATAGAAAAACGGTGTACAAGTTATGGACGCCTCGATGTCTGCATGTTAAAATTTGACATTGACAAACGCCAGCAAGTTTTAGAACGAAAAAAAAAAAATGCCATCGATTTATCTGTACTCCTAGGGAACACCCCAGCCACATATCTCTCTTTGAGTAATCAGTCGATCACGTGATACACACTCGAGACGTTGTGTATAGAAACATGAACCCAGAGGTTGGTATGACTGCTTAACTCAACTATCAGACAGAGGGACGGAGGAGGGGGTGGGGTGGAGATGAAGAGAGACAGGAATAGAGGGAAGGTGTAAGTGGGTGAGAGGAAAGAACAAGCTTAGAGAGAGAAAGAGGGGGAGAGTAGGAGAAAACGTACTAACTGTGAGAAAGAGAGAGAGAGAGAGAGAGAGAGAGAGAAGAGAGAGAGAGAGAGAGAGAGAGAGAGAGAGAGAGGGGGGGGGAAGGGCTGAACTTTAAAGAGAGAGAAAGAGTGGAGAGACAGAAAAGTTGAAGAAATTTTGAGAGAAATGGAGACAAAGAAGACATTTTTAGAGAGAGAGAAAGAGTAGAGAGAGAGAGAGAGAAAGAGAGAAAATAGCGACAGAACAAAGAAACTGTCCAGAGAGAGAGAGAGAGAGAGAGAGAGAGAGAGAGAGAGCGAGAGAGAGAGAGAGAGAGAGAGGGAGAGAAGGAGAGAGAAAGCTCGGCCTGTCAGGTGTAATTCTCGAAGTGTTTATCTTCCATCTCTGTCCTATTCTGGGGTTCATAACTGATTGTGTATGACCGAGTCAGTTTTGGTTGGGTCGCAACAGCTGTATCACAGTCAGGGGGATTTAAGATATTGCTTAGGAGGAGGAGAGGAGGTAAAGATGGCGGAAGAAAAAAGAGGCGAGAGAAAAAGGAAAATAGGAGGATATGGAGAAGACGACTGAGATAAAGGAAGAGAAGCGGAAGATGGAAATAAGGAGGAGTAGGAACAGCAGCAGGTAACAAAGAAGAACAGAGAAGACACGAGGCTAAAAACAAAAAAAAGAAATGAAGAATAGAAAGAAAGAAAGATAGAAATTAAAGAAAGAAAGAACGAAAAAAGAATGAAAGAAAAAAGAAAGACAGACAGATATTTAGACAGGCAGACATACATACAGACAGACAGACAGAAAGAAAGAAAGAAAGAAAGAAAGAAAGAAAGAAAGAAAGAAAGAAAGAAAGAAAGAAAGAAAGAAAGAAAGAAAGAAAGAAAGAAAGAAAGAAAGAAAGAAAGAAAGAAAGAAAGAAAGAAAGAAAGAAAGAAAGAAAGAAAGAAAGAAAGAAAGAAAAGACCGAAAAAGAAACAAATCCTGGAAAAGGAAAAAAAAAAAAAGCTTCACACTGTCTTACTATTGTACACTGCAATTCTTTGAAGGAGTCGGACATGTCGATTAGGTCGGTAAAACCTCTCACAGTGTACAGAAAGTTACCAAAACAATTAATTTAAAAAAAAAAAAAACACACACACACACACATAGCATATGCACATAGTCGAAAATTATTGCTTACCCCGCAGAAATGAAACTAGATGACGATAAATAAACACACCAACTCCTCACACACAAACACACCAACTCCTCACACAGAAACACACCATAGGTCGCTTATCGATATTCAAGATCATACACAGTGTCATCATCATCATCATCTTCAGGTGCCGTGCCGACTGGCAGTATAGGACATAGAAATGCTCATATTTTGTAACCAGATGATTCTTCTGCTTCTTCAGCAATCCCAACCCCTTAAGGATTACTGCTTAAACTTCACCCGTCGCCATGATCTCTCTGAATAGCCTTCTCTTTCCTAGTTGATGACTCCAAGTGTTTGCAGGTCTGCATACACATGATCTGTCTGTCCACAGCCATCTAGGTCTGCATCCAGATCTACTGCCATTCAACTCCTATGTGTACACATTTATGGTCTCTGTGTCAAATGATATTTTCTCTGTATGCGCCAACCAATGCGGTCTACTAGTCTTACATCAGCCGATGAAAATGAAATGTTGGTAATCAAAAACGATGCAGTCATACAGCAGGTACAACTTAGGGGAGAGAAAGATACACGGAGGGACTGACGGCTGCTCGGATTGTTGGGCGAACGGATGGATGGACTGGTAGGTAGGTAGATTCACAGATAAAGACAGAGTCGAGAAAAAAAAAGGGTGGGGGGGGGGGGGGGGATACGACAGACAGTGAGAAACAACTAGAGAGGCTGGGGCGAAGACACACAGAGAGGTGGAGATAGATGAAGCAGAAGCGTATGAGAGATAACGACAAACGTAAACAGTCACATTATCAAGACTGATATCAAGGAAAAATAATCTCCGTACAATCTACTTTAATCTGTAAACAACTCTAAGCGTGTTTATTTTATCGCAACAAAGTTTACATACAAAGTAACGCCGTACACCTTGCAGCTGTTAAAGGTGGAGTTTTAAATCTAATTAGAGTTTACAACCGTTACCAGTTTTTAAAACATCTTGACGTTTGTAAATGTGTGCAGTCTAGTTATCCCAGCGATAAGTGTTCTTAACGAGTGTTTGTAGATCATGTTTCCTTTGAAGTGAGAGAGCATCTGCCTCAGAGGTGAGAAACAACAGTCTGCATACAAAAACGCCAGCTCTGTAAAACGGATGTGCAAACACAACTTTAGTTCTAGAAATAGACCGAAATCCAGAAGTGGACGAGCAACGACTTTCCACCGGAGCTTACATCCAGTGCACGTGCAGAAAAAAAAAAAAAAAAGAAGAAGAAGAAGAAGAAGAAGAAGAAGAAGAAGAAGAAGAAGAAGAAGAAGAAGAAGAAGAAGAAGAAGAAGAAAGAAGAAGAAGAAGAAGAAGAAGAACAAAGAAGAACAAACAACAACAACAACAACAACAAGAAGAAGAAGAACAACAGAAACAAGAAGAAGAAGAAGAAGAAGAAGAAGGAAAAGAAGAAGAAGAAGAAGAAGAAGAAAAGAAGAAGAAGAAGAAGAAGAAGAAGAAGAAAAGAAGAAACAAGAAGAAGAATAACAAAGAAGAAGAAGAAGAAGAAGAAGAAGAAGAAGAAGAAGAAGAAGAAGAAGAAGAAGAAGAAGAAGAAGAAGAAGAAGAAGAAGAAGAAGAAGAAGAAGAAGAAGAAGAAAAAAAGAAGAAGAACAAGAACAAGAAACAGAAGAAGAAAAACCCATTTTGATCTATAACAGTTTCAGGTACTAAACCTTGCATATATTTTATTGTGCAAACAATAAATAGTCTGGATACCTATAAAAATAAAAATTACCAAAAATATATGACAGTTTTAATCAGTTCTGACACCCACGCGTAGTTAGTTGGCTAAACCTGACTTCGCGGCGACCGGGTAACAAACTTCTTGTGGTCCGGGTTCACGCTCGGGGGTAGGCAGAAAAGCCAAATTTCTAGCAAATTTACGGTATCTATCATGGAATCAAGGCCAAAGGGTTGCGAAATCCGTAATACCGAGCCAAAGGGTTAACAACTCATGGCTTCTGGATACTTCAAAAAAAAAAAAAAAAAATATATATGACGTGCGGTCAGTGTTTCCGAATTGAGCTAAAGGAACTTAAAACAAAAGGAAAACTGATTCTTTCTACTTTACAACAACAAAACACGACAAGGAAAGCAAAAACAAAAGGAATAAAGAGCGCTGTCACTATACAAGTTTCATCCGCCGACCAAATATAAATAATATAAAGAAAACGGGCATTGATAAAACCACATGCATCATTTGAATAAAAAAAAAATTTGTTCGAATCCACCTCTTTGCATTATTTTTATGTTAATCTCTTTATATTCACAATGTACCTTTGATAACCTGTGATCTTTGTTAAGCTCGACATTTGTCCCTTTCCGTTATTTCAATAAATACATTTAACAAAAAAAAATTTTTTTTTTAAAAAAAAAAATGGCCAAAAAATGCTACCAGCTGTTCATATTTTTCTAGTTAATCCCAAAAAATGTCATGTAAATTTGTTCCATATTTGCGTTTCTGAATCTTCATGTCATTTCTGTTACATTTAAATGCCACCGTTTTTCTAACCGTCATAGAATTAATCCGTGTTTACATTTGGCCAGAATGAAAGGAAACCAATCCAACTTCAAAGTAATTGTTCCGTCATAAATAATAATTTGTGTTTTTAATTTGTCAGTTGTGCATCATCATCATTAAATGTGTACAGTGGTGGTGGCATTAAAACAGTTCATGGAATTGTGGACAGGTTTTTCTCTCAGTTGATCAAACCCTCGTGTTCTTGCCTCGTACACTGGCTGCGCTTAACAAAGATTTCTTCACAGCCAGGACTCATGCCGGCAACTGCAGCGGTTCCCAGATTCTCATATGTGTACACATCTGTGAAAATACGTTTCCGCTTAGCTGATTTTGTGGTAGATGAAGCATTCATTGAAAACTGAATGCAGGCAGTAGCGGCTCAATGTAGAGCTTAATGTAGTAACAACTGATACTATAGCTGCCCACGATTTCTCCACCACCACCACTAATGCTGCAGCTGCTACTGCTGCTACTACTACTGCTTCCACTATTACTACAACTACTACCAGTACCACCACCCTCCATGCTACAACCATTATTACTACTTCACAACCCCCCCCACCCCTTTTTTTTTTCCATTCCCCAGGTGTCTAGAGTAGACATGGCGATCACGACTCCCAAAACGGTTGTATCATTTGTTATTTTCATGGGATCAGTGTTCCTGGTATCTTTAATTTCTGCACCGCCTGTCAAGTACTCTTTATTTTCCCTTCTCACCTCTCTCTCTCTCTCTCTCTCTCTCTCTCTCTCTCTCTCTCTCTCTCTCTCTCTCTCATGAAACATATGCTCTGTCGATAAAAATAGATGTGGTTTCTGAACGATAAGTATTAGGAAGGGCCGATAGTAAAACGTTACCCGCGTGCCAAAGTTGTAACCATTGAAAAAAAAAAAGTTCATTCTCTTCTTCTCATTCTTCTTCTCATTCTTCTTCTTCTTTTATTCTTCATCTTCTTCTTCTTCTTCTTCTTCTTCTTCTTCTTCTTCTTCTTCTTCTTCTTCTTCTTCTTCTTCTTCTTCTTCTTCTTCTTCTTCTTCTTCTTCTTCTTCTTCTTCTCTTCTTCTTCTTCGCTTCTTCTTCTTCTTTCTTCTTCTTCTTCTTCTTCTTCTTCTTCTTCTTCTTCTTCTTCTTCTTCTTCTTCTTCTTCTTCTTCTTCTTCTCTTCTTCTTCTTCTTCTTCTTCTTCTTCTTCTTCTTCTTCTTCTTCTTCTTCTTCTTCTTCTTCTTCTTCTTCTTCTTTTTCTTCTTCTTCTTCTTCTTCTTCTTCTTCTTCATCTTCTTCTTCTTCTTCTTCTTCTTCTTCTTCTTCTTCTTCTTCTTCTTCTTCTTCTTCTTCTTCTTCTTCTTCTTCTTCTTCTTCTTCTTCTTCTTCTTCTTCTTCTTCTTCTTCTTCTTCTTCTTCTTTCTTCTTCTTCTTCTTCTTCTTCTTCTTCTTCTTCTTCTTCTTCTTTTTATATTATTATTATTATTATTATTATTATTATTATTTATTATTATTATTATTTTTATTACTAATATTGTTCTTCTTCTTCTTCTTCTTTCTTCTTCTTCTTCTTCTTCTTCTTCTTCTTCTTCTTCTTCTCTTCTTCTTCTTCTTCTTCTTCTTCTTCTTTTTCTTCTTCTTCTTCTTTTTCTTCTTCCTCTTCTTCTTCATCTTTTTTCTTCTTCTTCTTCTTCTTCTTCTTCTTCTTATTATTATTATTATAATTATAATTATAATTATAATTATAATTATAATTATTATTATTATTATTACTAATATTGTTGTTGTTGTTGTTCTTCTTCTTCCTCTTCATTTTTTTTTCTTCTTCTTCTTTTTCTTCTTCTTCTTCTTCTTCTTCTTCTTCTTCTTCTTCTTCTTCTTCTTCTTCTTCTTCTTCTTCTTCTTCTTCTTCTTCTTCTTCTTCTTCTTATTATTATTATTATTATTATTATTATTATCCTTCCTCCTCTGCCTCTTTTTCCTCCTTTGCTATTTACATAATGGAAGTGTTGAGGAGAGATGTCAGAAATGTCTGTTTTCATTTTCTAATGTTGTTTAATTTTGTCTTTTTGTCTGTTCGGCTGCCTCTGTTGCCTTCGTTCTATTTTCTGACTGAAAATCAGCAGTAGTGAGGCGTGATTAAGTAGATTATGTAGGCGTTAGCAGGTAACGATAATACCGGAGAGGGTACTACGTGATATCTACTTCGCTCCGATGTTAAGAGTATGCGTGTGCAGCTGGCATTGTATAAGAGTACTAGTAACTGGTTGTTTTCACTTGTTACAGTCGTCGCATGAGTGGCGTAAACATTCAGCAAACATGTCCGCCTGCAATATTGGAGATGCAAAATGCACTAGGGCATTTATGGGGCTAAAAAGAAATGAAAACTAATAGTAAACTTAAAATTGTCAACTCTAATCTCAAATCAGTACTGTTGTATGGAGCAAAACACGGAGAACAAATAAGGCGATTAATAATGAACTAAAAAATAGTCAGAACCCGGTGCCTGCGCAGAATAGAGGGAATTAAATGGTATGATAGAATCACTTGTTTGAGCTTTAGGAGAGAATCTAACAAATTCAAGTGGACCAGGAGGTGAAGAACAGACGCCGGTATTGGATAGGACACACGCTGAGAAAACCCATGAACGACACAACTGGAACCCACCGGGGCATAAAATAGAGGAAGACAAAAACAAAACAAGAAAAAGGGAGCTAAAGAGCAAAGTTAAAGAGATTGGGAGAACATGGAAAGAGCTGCAGGCGATAGCCAAGGATAGAACGACTTAGTGTGAGTTGGTTGAGGGCCTATGCTCAATTCGGGGTAAGAAAGGTCAGAAGAAGAAGAAGAAGAAGAAGAAGAAGAAGAAGAAGAAAAGAAGAAGAAGAAGAAGAAGAAGAGAAGAAGAAGAAGAAGAAAGAAGAAAAAGAAGAGAAGAAGAAAGAAGAAGAAGAAGAAGAAGAAGAAGAAGAAAAGAAGAAGAAGAAGAAGAAGAAGAAGAAGAAGAAGAAGAAGAAGAAGAAGAAGAAGAAGAAGAAGAAGAAGAAAGAAAGAAGAAGAAGAAGAAGAAGAAGAAGAAGAAGAAGAAGAGAAGAAGAAGAAGAAAGAAGAAGAAGAAGAAGAAGAAGAAGAACAAGAAGAAGAAAGAAGAAGAAGAAGAAGAAGAAGAAGAAGAAGAAGAAGAAGAAGAAGAAAAACAGAAGAAGGAAGAAGAAGGAAGAGAAGAAGAAGAAGAAGAAGAAGAAGAGAAGAAGAAGGAAGAAGAAGAAGAAGAAGAAGAAGAAAAAGAAGAAGAAAGAAGAAGAAGAAGAAAGAAGAAGAAGAAGAAGAAGAAGAAGAAGAAGAAGAAAGAAGAAGAAGAAGAAGAAGAAGAAGAAGAAGAAGAAGAAGAAGAAGAAGAAGAAGAAGAAGAAGAAGAAGAAGAAGAAGAAGAAGAAGAAGAAGAAGAAGAAGAAGAAGAAGAAGAAGAAGAAGAAGAAGAAGAAGAAGAAGAAGAAGAAGCAGAAGAAGAAGAAGAAGAAGAAGAAGAAGAAGAAGAAGAAGAAGGTAATTTGGTAATACGGAACCGGACTTTTTTCAAAAATGATCTTGGCTCCCACTTCGGCCCAGCCCTAAATAAGTACCAGGTAGAGTCCTGGGAAGTAAGGGCGGTCTGTGGGATGTGGGCCACATCAATCCCTGAGTGCCGATTGGTCTTTAAAATATAGTTCTAGCCCTATATGCCCAGTTGTCCTGAAGCTGTGGAAAGGGGTCTTTTACTTCACCTTATATGGTATTAGTCAACGATTAAGAAGACATAAACCAGTTGGTTTGAATATAATGGTTGGAGCCTCTGAGAAAACCTCGTCTGACAAGACTAAGTTTGATTTAGGTGCCAGGATACTCTGGTGTAAGTGGGAACTAACAAGCGGACTGGTTTGATGGCAGGGCCACGGTAGGCACAGGGAAAGCAATGGACTGGGTCGATGTTCTCAATGCTGTCATAGAGAAAGAACGAGTAGATGATTCAGGAGAGGATGGTGAATCGGCAACCTTTATAAGACTACAAAAGAGGTGTCGCCAGACATGAACAGGTAGCCTAAGAAGAAAAAAAAAAAACAGAACACAGAACTACATGTGATTTCAGTCACCACACGCTGAGAGAGATACGGAAGATGAAATCTGAGCGTTTGTGAACCTGTGCAGTATGGGATGAGGTTGACCGATTACTCAATTAACTAACAAGGCAATAAAACTGACACATAGGCAAAGAAGTCTTAAATCGACAGCAGAGGTTAGACAAAAACACACCACTCAACTGATGCTAGTGTGTAGACAAAAAAAATGAAACTATTTATTTAGTGTTTGGAGGTACTTTATCCATAGCCGACCACAAACAGGGAAAATCCACTGGTCACGGGACAGTCTAATATTTCATGAGGTGGTAGATTAGGCGTATAGTTTAGTAATTTAGCATTTCATTTGCTGTACAGTTTTGTGATGTACGGTGTTGTGCTGTGCAGTTTTCATTTTTGTGTGCTTCTGTATGTTTGCTGTGCAGTTTTGTGTGTGTCTGTTGTGGAGTCTATGTGCAATCGCGAGGATGCAAGTTTTGTTGTTTTATTAATTAATTTTTTTTAATTAGAGGTGGGTTTTTTAATGTTGCAGTTTTCTCTGTTGCTATTGTTGTTGCTGTTTTGCTTGGAAGGAGAAGGCTGTTTTGCAATTTGTTTGTTGTGTGAATCTATGTGCAATCGGCAGGATGCCTTGTTAACTGGGGTACGTTGGGGGTGGTCCTAAAAAGAGCCAATCATTCTAGATGTATACTGCTGGGTTCACAAATTGACAATCATAACAATTTTATACGGTCAATCTAGGAGTATTCTCAATTCCGTTGCACGCACGCCACAGGCCGAAGACTACTGACGTGCCAAATCTTATGTCTTATGTTTGTGCACATGATCGGCAGAGGTGTCTCTGCTTTTCCTTCTGGAACGCAAAACATGGAGCACTCGCCTGTGTCGCGACAAACTCCACCAAATACCCACTGTTGTAGAAATCTCGTCCCGTGTGATTTTTCGGTCTTGTAAACAGACTTTCATCAATTTCAACAGTGGTGTTCTTACCGCCGTTCACTGTAGGATTGAATGATAATGTAATGGCACAACTATCTCGTAAGTACTTGCTCCACAGTTGTATTCGGCGACATGCCCAGCTCTACTTGATACATTTTAATGATTGTAAACAAGAAATAGAATGATCTGTCTGTAAGGCTGGCGCGACCCTTCCGGCCATGTTCCTTGCCTTAACGGTATGTTCGGACGACAGGTCGACTCTCTACAGTGCCATCAGTCGTGGGTTTCGGTAAGCGATAAAATCAACACACGATTGTTGCCACAACGTCTGGTAATTAGCAGAATACCATGATGGCGTAGGAAAACAATGCTGCTCTTCTTATCAGGCACCGATGCTGCTAATACAAGGAAAATCATGGCGATGAAGACTGAACACAAGCCGCTGGGGAGGCGCTGTCGGAGGGGGAAACGCGTGAAAACCTTGACAACACCTTGGAAGAAACACAGAAGGCAGGAAACCCTATATTACCACCCTTTAAAACAGGGCTATTGAACTGGCGGCACGCGTGCCAAATCTGGCTCGCAGAGGCATAGCAAGTGGCCCGCGAATCACACCAGTTGTATCGAATTAAAGGTTAGTTGCGTATCCTTTACAGGACGTTGCAGAGCCAACCCAAACAGCCCCTGGCTGTTGTGTGGTTTTTCTAGGCAAATTACGTCCAGTAGTTTGCCATTGCCTCTGGACGGTCGGCTTTCTTGATACCAATGTCGAAACCGAAGCAAGGCTCGTGGCCCGCAGCTGGGATCGAACCCGACATCCCTGCATTACGAAGCGTTCGCATTGACTTAGCCACAGAGCCGACTACCGTATTACAGATCTTTATATGCTGGGGCTCAAGTATTTGGCCTGTGACGTTCCCCATTTGTAAAATTATGGCCCCTGAGTAAACAAAGTTAAATAGTCCTGCTATATTAGAAGCCATTTGTGGTCGGCTGTTTGTTTGTTTGTTTTAGTATCCAGAAGCCTTGAGTTGTTAACCCTTAGGCTCGGTATTATGGATATCGCAACCTTTCGGCCTTGATTCCATTGTAAATACCGTAAATCTGGGAGAAAATGTGGCTTTCCTGCCTACCCCCGGGATTGAACCCGGACCACAAGGAGTACGTCACCCGGTCTCCGCGAAATCCGGTTTAGCCAATTCCGCTAGAGAGCCGGGCATGGTCGGCTGTTAAGAACCAACCGTGTTTTGATTATAAATAGCAACTTTAAGCAACACTCTCACACCGTCATTCTGTGGTCTTTCGTAAAGTTTGAGAACTATTGGTTGAGTAGAACGCGAACCAGTGAATAGCATGGTTGGAGGCGAGCTGGTTGCAAAAAGCAGGCAGGGCGTGCGCACGATGAGGTAAAATAGTCAACGGACAGCGCCGTTTGAAAAACAACCAGGACGGGAGCTCCTCCAAACATCGACAGTAACCCGCGGTTTTTGACTGCTGTGTGAAACCATGATTACACTTTCTGTGGCTTTTGATACTTGGCATGCGTCAGGGCTTGTTTGTAGGATTTGAAAACTCTACGGACATGTGATAAAAGGATTACTCTTTGCTCGTGGCGGCATCGAGGAGGCAAATCTAGCAGTGTTCCGGGCTAGTGAACAAGAGACGACGGCACGGCGGATGAGTAACAGCCGCTGCTGACAGTTGGGTTTAAATTGTGTTCTGTTTTCCCTTGTTGCGTGTGATATTCTGAACCAAATCGGATTTGTGTGCCCATTGTGCGGATTAATGTGAAAGTAAGTAACAGTTCAGAATTACAGTCCCTGTGTACAAAAAATGAATTCATTCAGCGTTCTTCGTCGTCGTCTTCTTCTTCTTTTTATTATTATTGTTATTATTATTATTCTTTTTCTACTACTGCTACTTCTACTACTCCGTGACTATTACTACTACTACTACTACTACTACTACTACTACTACTACTACTACTACTACTGCTACTACTACTAATACTACTACTACTAATACTACTACGACTACTGCTACTACTACTACTACTACTACTACTGCTACCACTACTACTAATACTACTACTACTACTACTACTACTACTACGACAACGACGACGACTACTACTACTACAGCTGCTGCTACTTCTAATTTTTATTCTTTTCTTCCCGCATCCTACTCTTTTTCTTGTTCGACTTCTTCCCTAACCCCCTTCTCTTCATTCTTTTCGTCTACCTGCAATCGCTTCTTATTGTTAAGTACACCAGCAGGTTAGTTCTGTAACCTTCGCCGTTTGTAGTCAATATTTGGATGCTGTACCGCTTGAGTGTGGCACTGATTGAACGGCACATTCCACTCCTTTCCAAATCTGTAAACAGCATCTCAACCGCTTACGTGTTTTTAAGAATTTCGCACATCAGCAACTTCCATATAGACAGACAACATTATGTAATGATACAGGAGTTTTAAGGAAAGACAGAATACGAAACCATGAAATCAGACGAATGCTAGGAATAAAGCCAGTCTTACAGGTAATCAAAGAACAACCAATGAAGTGGTCTGGACACCTAACAAGAATGCCCTGGTACTTTCCGCCACAGCGAGCCACAATAAAACGTTACAACGGGTATAGAGCGAGTGGAAGACCTCGGAAAATATGGAGTGATGGCATTAAGAACAGCCTTACAGAAATGAACATCAGTTCTTAATAGTGCTCTTGACAGAGCTCATCAACGAACGTTACATCTTCCCCCGACACTTCGATGAGGTAAAAGGTGGAAGAGCAGAAGAAGAAGAAGAAGAAGAATATGTAATAATAGAGCCAGCCTCATTACCCACTCCTCAGTCATCAATATGGAGCCCCTTTTACTGGGGTGAGAGATGGCGGGATAGAGTAAAAGCCACAGTCCTATAAGTTGACTAGTTACAGATTTGCTGAAATCGAATATGTCGCCTATTTAGCGCAAAGGCAGAAAAAGAAGAAGAAGAAGAAGCAAAAAGAAGAAGAAAAAGAAGAAGAAGAGGAAGAATTCGTTACGAGCTTTTTATGTCTTTAATGACCTGAGAAATAGAGAGAAACGCCCCGTTTCAGTGCATCATTCGACTGTCGGGTAATGCGTCTTATGATCTCAACTCCCACCCCTACCTTCTGCCCTGTTTACATCCTCTTTTTCTTTTTCGCTGCAAACTCCAGCGGAAATGCTTGGTTGTTCGTCCGTCCACTTCTGGCCTTTAGTCTTCTTTCAGACGTTGAGTGTTGCTTCCACATTTGTTTCACAGATTTGACTTATTTGTATGCAGACTGTTAGTTTCTGGCCTCCCAGGTAGATGTACTTCGACTTGGAAGAAACACGACCAGTTTCAGATATAAGACCCTACAGCTAAAACGGGAATTCCAGTTTTTGTGAGGCTGGTTTTTGGTCAGTAGGAACAATTATTATCAGTTAGATTTATACACAAATTAAACTGCAGTTTAGTATGTATTAATCTACTTGATAACAATTGTTATCATCGACCGGCCATACCAGCCTCACAAAAACGGGAATTCCCGTTTGAGATTTATGGCCTTATAGTTTGGAGCTGAAAGTACCACATTAGTCAGACTCCTACGAGAAGCCCAGTGAAGGATGTTCGTTTATGTATTTGGTACTCTTGTTGTCTTTCAGACTTGATCACTTCTATTCCTTCTTACTACCCAGATCTCTATCTTATAAACTGTCTCGTTTATCATCCATGCCTTTGTAATTCTAATTTACATTTATACATTGAATGTGAACATGTTAACATAATATGCTTGATGTATAAAACCCAGCTGCCGTCTGAAAGATGAATGCTTTGAAGGGCCTAATGTAAAACTGGCCCAATTTGTAACTCTTTGGAAATAAGTTCGTCCCCCCCCCCCCCACACACACACACACACACATACACACACCCTTTCACTAGTTCTGACTCATTCACTCTCCCTTACGCATTCTCTTTCTCCCCCTTCTCTCTCTCCACTCGCTCCTCTCCCCCCTCCCCCTGACACAGTCTCCTTCTTCCTCGCTTTCTCATTCTTTCTGACCCTCTCTTCTCTCATCCACTCGGTCCATCCGTCTCGCTTACTCACCCCGTGTCCCTTACAACAAAAACTCGCCAGCAAACCGCACACAAAGACATCGAGTACCCTAACGTCTGTGGGTTAGGCCGTTCACCCTGAACGACCAGAGTACCCAGCTGCCTCCAAGAAGTACCAAGTCATCGAATGCGCGCCTTCTGCTCAGCGTGAGGCCGTCAAGCCCCTGGCTACTCGTCAATTACCTCCCTCGGTTGGTCGATACTTTCCCCTGCACCAGACCCAAGAAGACTAATTCGTGTGGGAACCTCTTTCATGCTTGACTGAGCTATAATTTGTTGTCAGAACCGTTGC
>CAJHNH020001951.1:85000-107500 GCA_905116865.2 Candidula unifasciata | reverse complement strand
ATGGAGGCATGGTGGTTTGCGGTCCTTCGTTGGAGGCATGGTGGTTTGCGGTCCTTCGTTGGAGGCATGGTGGTTTTTAGAACAGCTTTGTAATGGCCGTGATCTGGAGTTTATTTCCTGGTTGTAGAAACAAGGGAACATGGGGGATAAATTGTCGTACATCATGACGGGGGGAAAGTTGAAGGAGAATAGATGCAGAGGAAGAGAAAAGATGCCATACAGTATGACCTCATGATATGGAAGACAGTATGACCTCATGATATGGAAGACAGTATGACCTCATGATATGGAAGACAGTATGACCTCATGATATGGAAGACAGTATGTGTTAGAAATGATTTAAGAAACAAGATACAGAAGGTTGCAGACTACCAGCACCGTATGGCATCGACTATTTGAAGAAGAAAAAGAAAGTCTGGCTTCTCTCTCTCTCTCTCTCTCCCTCTCTCTCTCTCTCTCTCTCTCTCTCTCTCTCTCTCTCTCTCTCTCTCTCTCTCTCTCTCTCTCTCTCTCTCTTTTTTTTTCCTTCTGCCCTCCCCTCTTTCTCCACACTCCTCTCGTAGTGAATCTGTTGTACGTCTCTGTGGCATACAGATTAGTTATTCCGTTTCACAATTCTCGACGTACTGTGGTTCTGTTTTCACCGTGGACTGCTTAGAAAAGTACCATTCTCTATGCTCTTGAAGAGTGGTAAGAGTCTGACAGTCGAAGGGACTAAAGTCTAATACGTCTCAAATAATGCACATGTCCATTATAGCCAATCTCCACTGTGGAGACGGCACATTGTTTAAGCTCTGGCTTCATAATAGCCAGGTCTTTCTTTTGAAGTATTTCAACTCTTTAGCTTGTCAATCAAGCTTCCTGATCATTTTGTTCCAGCACTTATGTTAAGAGAGGGTCCTTCGTGGAAAAGGTTTCAAGAGCTTTCTTCTTATTTTGTAGGTCGTGGGTTCATAGGTGTGATTTTTACTCAGATCCACGAGGACCTTCCCTGGAGCTACGAAGTTCGTGTTTTATACGACCTTACTGGCAGGTGACTGTCCGGTTCTTAATTTATAACGTACCCTAAACACGAAATCCCCGTGGGAAATCCACAGCTGACCTGACAGTCCAGTATTTAAAGGGGTGGAAGTGTGCTATTGTGTGTTTTTTTGTTTGAGTGTTCATCTAGTGTCTTCTAATCCTAACCCTAACCCTAAGCCTAACCCTAAGCCTAACCCTAAATCCTAACCTTAACCCTACCCCTAACCCTAACCCTAAACTTGGCTGTAGATAAATCGCGAGAAACTACAACCTGAACACCCTAGAATTTATTGGGAATGTCTCCCGTGACGTTGTCGTGACGTCAGGGGTAAGTTATAAATTAGGTACCGACTGTCCATTCTGTGTAGAAAGAGCAACAATTTTTCTGTCTTTAAAACTTAAATGTGACACGTGTCACTCAGACGAGATGTAGAACGAGTCAGATTTACAGTGCCACAATCAGGAACTACAAAAAGAACGTTGCGGCTAGAAAGTCTTCATCGGTGTATGACACAAGCGGACAGTGATACAATTACAAAGAAATTTACGCCAATGTTTGCTGGGTCATCTTCCTGGTTGCAATGAAGTCGCAAGAAAAGCAACATTTCACCAAGCAGACAAGAGAGGACGTGTGATTATTCAACACAGAACAGGCCTCATCAGTCTTTTTACGCTTGTGGAGCTACTGATTAGGTGATCGGAGCACCTATGGATCTGTCTGGAGTGCTGTGATAATAATCCCCATTAACCACTAATCACTATTCACTTTACGGCCTACCTTCAGATCGGAAATACCACTTTACGAAGTTGATGATGATGATTTAGATATATCAATCTTTATTCTTTGCGTGCTTCTCCGTTTTCTAAAAACCTGGTTTCATTTAACTTTTCCAAATTAAATCTACTCAACTCCACTTCATTATCAATACATTTATTTAATGCACGTGTTGTGTGCCTACACTTCGCAAGAATGCATCAAGGTGCTATTATCTACAGGCTATTTTAGGCTAACCAAGGAAACAAGTCTGGCAAACTTATCGACGCACTTATTTCAACCGATGCATATTTCTCTCGGCGGCTGCTCGTTATCGCGTCACAATTTGAAAGTTACTCGTATTGCTGCGTGTGTCACTGTTATCGTAGCGCAGCCTTTCACGGCACGTCCTGATAGGTTCTGTTTTACCTGTAACACCTGAGGCGCCTGTCTGTAAAGAGACTGACTCATGACACTGATTGCCAGGTTGGCTGTTTGGGCTATCGGTTTTCATGTAACAGTCGTCTCTATGTTCTCTTTTCCACGTCTCTGTTTGCTGTTTGTCTTCTTGTTCCATTCTGTTGTTTCTTTTCAAGATCGCTTGTTTTAGCAAATAGTTAGGAAGGCAAAGAAATTATGAGTTATTTAAAAAAAGTAATTATCAAGAAAACATAAGTAAATAGTCGATTTTAATAGGAGATAAGACCAATAAGATTGTTTCCCTTCTTCTTCTTCTTCTTCTTCTTCTTCTTCTTCTTCTTCTTCTTCTTCTTCTTCTTCTTCTTCTTCTTCTTCTTCTTCTTCTTCTTCTTCTTCTTCTTCTTCTTCTTCTTCTTCTTCTTCTTCTTCTTCTTCTTCTTCTTCTTCTTCTTCTACTTCTTCTTCTTCTTCTAGATAACTAGGATCGTCGCTGGAGCTCGTTGTTTGTGCGAACCTTTCGGAAGTCGGCCAGCATTTCGTCGGAGAGAGACCGAACCTTATTGGATAACCAAATAAACAAAACCATACGTCTTTCACCTTACCGCGACTTCCTCCTTCCCACATGGGTTCAGGGGCCCCACTGGGGGTGGGGGTGGGGGTGGAGGCGGGGGCGGAAGACAACTATAGACCCACTGCTTTCCTGACTGTTTTTTTTTAATTTTTTTGTGACTTATTTTTTTTAGCTATCGTTTTTTTTTTCATTCCACACCACATTATTTTAAACGTTTCTCACGTCGCCCCTTAGAGATCTACATACTCTCATCTCCTCGTTGTTACGTTTGTGCAGTTCACTTATGTTTGAAAAAGGCCGCCCGGTCGAAACGTTATGTTGTGTTGTTTTGTGCCCGTTTTTCTGCTTCCCCATTTTGTTGAGCTATTTAGTCCGATTTCTCTGGAATTCTCTGACAAGCATGTCTTAAGAGTCGACAAACTGTGAACATCATTCCAAGTATGAGAACATCTGCCTGAGAGGCAAAGAACCAAGATTCTGCATACAAAAAAGCCAGATGTGTGAAACTGATGTACACGCAACACTCAGGTTCTGAAACAAGACTAAAATAGAGCTGGCCGAACACCCAGAACTTTCCACCTGAGTTTAGAGCTGATGAAGGCGAAGAAGAACTTAACACATCAACAGGTGGTTATTTGTGAACTTTTTGGCTTTTCAAAATGTCATGGCAATTAAAAAACTATAGAAAAGGCGGTGAGGTCGAGACCTTGGCAGATTTGTTGGAAGTTATCATTTATCCACACAGATGAAGTCTCTTTCACCGAAATAGCTCTGTCTTCAAAAGTAATTGGTCTCTGGGGCCCATAAGGAGAATAGTATTATTAAAACGTACATTGCATGTATCTGAGACATGGTCTCTAACCCAGGCATTGAAGATTAAAACTGTAGAGCTTTTGGTATCAATTGTTACAGATTCGTAGAATAGCATAGGCAAAGATGAATCCTTCAAGATCTGAGCGTCGAGGAGAATTGCCTCATCAATAGCACCCTGTGCCAAATGCTAAGGTATGTTGGTCATGCTGAATACCACGATGACCTAAAGAGAACAATGATGGAGGGTAGTTTCCACAAAACGAGGCAGAGTTCCCAGAATGCGGATACAGTACATGTAAAATATATTGGTTATTCTCCGTGTGGTTTCCAGGGCTGCGTCTTTTTAAGAACAAAGAATAGACCTACTGCCCCCAACAAGCATGTCGTAGGAGGCTACTAATTATCTTGAAAGTCGGAGTGCATCTACACGAGAGATAAGGAACCAACAGTCTGCATGCAAACAGATGTCCACGCATAACTCAAATTCTGCATCAAAACTAAATTCTAGGAATGGACGAACCATCAAAATGTTCTGCTGGATTTACAGCCGATGAAAGCAGAAAAGAAGCATATGATAGGAAACCAAAGAGAACGGGAGAAGTGGCTAAAGAAACAGAGACGTTCAGACCTGCTGATTGATGATGATGCATTGCATGTCGTAAGAATCATCAAAGAAATAAGGTAAGACTGATACCGACTACCCAGTTCTATAGACAGCTTTAAATGCAAGAATAAACAACTCGAGAACATGTCTTTCAAGCTTATCGGCCTTGGTTGATTGTGGGCTCCAGCTCTGTTGGGACATGAAAGACAGAAAACACGGAGCAAAACATGAACCTTACATCCAAAGCATACACAAATAAAACACGCTGGTCAAGATACTAGAGGTGGATGAGAAAATCTGACAATAACACAATTACAGAGTAATGAAGAAGGGGCAGAAGAAGAAGAAGAAGAAGAAGAAGAAGAAGAAGAAGAAGAAGAAGAAGAAGAAGAAGAAGAAGAAGAAGAAGAAGAAGAAGAAGAAGACAAAGAAGAATAAGACCACGATTAGAAAGTAATAGACAGTTAAACTAAAAGCTACATTATATAAGCCACCGTCTCAAATAATGACTTACAATTTCACTAATGTATCCGCTGGTTTCTACAACATCCGAACAAAACCTTTAATGTATTTATCATGTTCTCCTGTGAGTTATGTCTTTCTTCGCAGATGTATCTACCTTTTTTGCTCTCCACTTCGTTGTTTACACACGGTGCAATCACAAGTGATCGCCGCTATTTGCCGGCCTGCTGCTTGTCTGCCTACGAAATCCTAAGTCCGCTTATATCCCTTTATTTCCCTTTTCTCCTGTCCTTTTCCTGTTCCACATCCTTTCCATTTAGTCCTCGCCTCGTCCATTCACCGGAGACCCGTACTTGCCAAAGTTCCACGAGGCATGTGGGTCCGAATCCGATCTCCCATCCAGTGTTGCCACTTTAGATATTTTATATCTAAATTTAGATCTTTTTCATTGCATTTAGATACTGTTTTTGACGTTTAGATCGTAAATATTTTTCTAGATCTTTTTATATGGAGTTAGATATTTTATAGATTTTGTTTTCTTTCTTTGTCAATTTAATAATTACTGTGTAAAATATTTACTACAATATATTTGTTTTGGTCTGGCACGTACATTGTGACAACTGCCATTACTTGAACTTTGAACTCTCACTAGGGTCAACAGTACAAATATCTGGCAGCCTCGGCACTGATTAATAAAAACGCGCGTAAATCATACTAACTTTGTTTCAACCGTATCCTCACTGTGCTGACTTTGCATTTCTTTTTCATGTGATTAAAAAAAAATTGCTCACCTTCTTGTGTGGCTTTCACTTTGAAAAAACCTTTCAACATGTTAAAAGTAAAGTATAAGCAAAAAATTTGGAAACAGTGGTTGCATGATGACAAAATTACAAACTGGGGATATGACCAAAGCTTGTTGTAAGTACTGCAAGTGTGAAATTAAAGCGAAAATACAAAACTCAAAGAGTCCTGCGGTGACTAAAAAAGCATAAAACTGCAGTTTCATTTAATGAACAAACAAAACAGAAACTAAAGCGTTTTGGAGTGAAGTGAGACAATTTAAAGATGCCTCATCAAACAGTCCATTCTGTAAGCTCTTTAAAGTGCCATGTCTGCCATGATACTACCCCACACAAATGCTGACGTAGAAAGAGTTTTCAGTGCTAGGAATTATATCAAATCTAACCTAAAAAACAAGATGAAATTTGACCTCTTAAATGCTATCGTGTCATTTAAATGTGGCCTGATGAGACTAGAGAAATAAGCCTACTGTTCTACTTATAAAGAAATTTGAACAGCTAAAGCATACCAGAGTCATTTTGGATCTGAAGCTTCAACTTCATTATTCAAGCTAAGTTTATCCAGTGGATCTTGTGAGGCAGACATCAGGGAAGGTGAGGACATGATTATGTAGGGTAAGTCATAACAAAAGCTATGTAAATTTTGACTTTTTCAATTTGGATATTTTTTCTAGATCTTTTCCACGCAGATTTAGATCTTTTTAGATATTTTTTGACACTGTTTTGGATACTTTTTGTCAAAGAAAAGTGGCAACACTGCTCCCATCTCTGCACTTTAGTCTTGTTACATAACCTGAGTGTTGCGTGCACATCAGTTTTACAGATCTGACTTAGTTACACAACCTGGGTGTTGCATGCACGTCCGTTTTACAGGCTTATTTGTACGCCTATTTTAGTTCCTTGCCTCTCAAGCAGATGCACCCCGGCTTCGAAAAAGCTCTGAATTATGCGACTCTTACGACATGTTTGTTGTGAAGGCAGTTAATCTGTTCTTATTTTCATCACAGCCCCAGAACCACTTTTCGGTCTTAAATAGAGAGTTATCACCGTCTTCTCAAGTAAAACAGTTCCTCAGTTACTTTCAATGCCCCCCCCCCACCCCCTTTAAACTTAGTTAGTTGGCTTATCATCATTGCACTCCGGTCATGTCCATATGTGCTCAGTTCCTCCCCTCAGTATAAACCCAAACGTCCGATGGCTAATAGTACCAGTTCTATGTTGATTAACAAGTCTCTCGTAAACTATTTCACATCAGTTGAAAACACGGACCCATCAAAACATGTTTAGTAGCCCTGTAACGAAAACTTAAAAGTCATCACTCTCCTACCGCAATTAAATACTCAATTTTCTGAAATAACGAAGGCTGCCATAAAATATCCGAGTGGAGACTCACAGCGCCAATCCGCTGCAACAATCGACATCATTAATTGCAACCCCCCCCCCCCCCCACCCCTCTTTCATCTTGACGTGAGTGATCGCTTTGTCTGTGTTTTGTGTGTTTAAAACATCAACAACATAGAGGCGGATTTCTCATCTATTCAGTATAGTAGTTATTTTTTTAAACTTTACTCTCTTTCTCGCTTGTGCATGTATTTTGGGTCTGCCTCTATTTCTGTGTCGGCTCTGTGGCTAAGTCGATGCGAACGCCCCGTAATGCCGGGGTGCCGGGTTCGATTCCAGCTACGGGCCATGCGCCTTGCGTTGGTTTTGACAGTGGTATCAAGAAAGCTGACCGTCCAGAAAGCAATGGCAAACTACTGGACATAAATTTGCCTAGAGAAACCACTACTGGGGTTGGTTCTGCAACGTCTTGTAAAGGATAAGCAACTAACCTTTATTTCTATGCTCCTCTGGGTTCCAGTATAAAAATATACTAGTTATTTTGTTGTGGCTTAGCTTCGTTGCTTCGTAGTTGCTCTGACCGTTCGGCCTATCTCTGATGTCGCAAAACTCCAAGAGCCACCCCGTCAACACCAGCGGCGTCGACACAAAGGAATCACTTTCGGTAATGCAGAGGGGTTGTCCCAGCTCCCCCTCCACCCCCACACCCCATACATATCTTCAAAGTATCCATGCCCTATTGTTGTGATTTCCTTTATCACCCCCCCCACACACACACACACACACACTGGCTCTCCCTATCTCTCACACACACCCGGCTCGCTAGCGTAGTTTGGCTAAACCTGACTTCGCGACGACCGGGTGACGAACTCGTTGTTGTCTTGGTTCACGCCACATTTCTCCCAGATTTGCGGTATTTATCATGGAATCAAGGCCGAAGGGTTGCGATATCCATAGTACCGAGCCAAAGGGTTAAGAACTCATGGTTTCTGGATATATATATATATAAAAAAAAAATCTCTCACACACGTACGCACACGCCAATCGTGCGCGCACATACAGACACACACGTACACACACTAGTGAATTAGACGGGAGCCCATGTTGTGGAAAATTCTTCCTCCTACACAAATTCCCACATACCATCATTATGTCGTTGGACAGCGACTTGATGCAGCCAAACAAACTGGCAATGTTATTGTACTGTAAATATTTTAATAAACATTAATGGCCCAATCATGTTCTGCGATATTCTATCAGTCGTGTATCTTCACATAGATAATTGCTCCTTATTGTGTATTGGATTGCATGTGGGAGTATGTCAGACATTTAGGCCTATCTGTCTCTTTGTCTACCCGCCTGCCTGTCTGTCTCATGTACATACATCCGCCAGACCGTCTGTCGTTCCACATGTCTGTCTGCCAATCCATCCATTCACCCTTGTCTCTCTCAGCCACTCTGTCTATCCGTTAGCATGCCTGTGTCTACAAAATGTGTGTGTTCTTTGACGCGTGGAAAGAATTAATTGACTAACATATACTACTAAAAATATGAAATGTATAAACAAAATATAACATATATTAGTTGGAGGGTGGTGAGCCTACACATGGGTTGGGGTGGGGGGGATGTTATCTAGCCACCTCAAAAATTAATTTGTGGGCAAAAAAAAAGGGGGAGGGGGGGGGGGGTGGTTGAAGGGGCTAAACCCTCTGGTTCTAACATTTTAGTAATGGAAAGCTTTACAAACTATTCTTCTTCTCAAAGTGCATGCCGTGTGGCGTTGGTATTCATGTTAGTCTACAACAGGGGTTCTCAGCCTTGCTTATGCTGCGACCCTTCAATACAGTTCTTTATGTTGTGGCGACCCCCAACCATTTAGTTATTTTCTTTGCTTCTTCATAACTTAGGTGAATATGTGTTTAGCGATGGTCTTTGGCGACCGCTGTGAAAGGGTCGTTCGAGAACTGTTGATCTACAACCTTCTGTATGTTGTACTGTCAGCTCTGACATAGATGATCTTCCATGCCATGCTGTCGGACTGTGTGGCATCTTCGCTTTCTATATAAAGCAAATTAAAGAACTGCAACATTATTGAAATTGCATAACTAGTCATCCCCTTGTGGAATAGAATTTTTCGCTATTTTGAAGCCCTACCATGGCTTTCGCCAGGGGCGGCAATATAGCCCGCCATAGATATGGTCTAATAGCTGAAAGCGGTTTCCGGGACTTCTATATGGGTGATCCTCATACACATGGTGGCACTTTGTGTCATCGGATGTTTATCGCTTGTGTGATGTCCTAGTGGGGGTGAAATGTACTACTACTACTGCAACATTCACTAGGGAGGGCTCACCTGTCGGAGCGACGCCCTGGTTTGCCCTAGAGCAACTTCCCTAGTGAAAGCATTCAAAGAATAACCTACTTGAGTCCTGGAAAACACACTTTGCTCCACTGTACTGCATTATCAATGATCTGACCGGGCGCCGCACAGACGAACCCACGCCCTCCCGTCAAGCAGCTATCGTAGTCATCTCTAGCCTGGTATTGTTTAGCACCTTGATCTGACATTTGAGGTTTTGATCCACGAAGATGTGCACTGGATAGCGCCCTGACTTACAGTGATAGTGGTGTGGGTTTAATCTACAGCCGTGACAAATTTCTTTTCCCGACCAGTACCACTGTGGCATCCAGACATCCATGTGATTATGACTGGCGTCGTGTTAGTTGCCACTTTAAACAGTGACGGATAAGTTACTCCTTTACAACAGTGACAGGTGAGTTACCCATTTACAAGTGTGACGGGTGAGTTTCCACTTTGCAACCATGACGGGTAAGTGACCCCTTTACAACAGTGACGTGTTAGTTACCCCCTAACAACAATGATGGGTTAGTTACCCCTTTACAACAATGATGAGTTAGTTACCCCTTAACAACAATGATGGGTTAGTTACCCATTTAAAACAGTGATAGATGAGTTTCCACCTTGCTACTGTAATGGGTAAGCTACCCCTGTATAACAGTGACGGGTGAGATACCCCTTTACAACAGTGACGTATGAGTTACCCATACAACAATGTCCCTTAAAATGGCGATCTGTAAGTTACAAACAACGACCGAGGCGCGCGAGTTGCCCATTTACAAAAGTGACGGGTGAGATACCTCTTTATGAGTTATCCCTCTGAAATAGCGATAGGTGAGTTACGCCACACAACCGAGACGCGCACTTTAACCCTTTACAACAGTGAAGGGTGAGTTACCTCTTTACAACAGTGACGGGTGAGTTACTTACTACTTTACAACAATGACACGTGAGTTACCCCTTTAAAATAGTGATCGGTGAGTTACACCACACGACCGAGACATGTGAGTAACCCCCTTTACGAGAGTGACGGGTGACTTACCCCCATATAATAGTGTCACTTGAGTTACACCTTTACAACAGTGACGGGTTAGTCTACCCGTGAGTTATCGATCTCCAACATTAGCGATTAATTTACCCTTTCATAACAGCTAAGAATTAGTTACCCCTCTTAAAAGCGAATGCTTATTACCCTCTTACAACAATGACAGAGTTACCCCTCTTCAATAATTACACTTAACGCCCTAAAAACTAACAACTTTCACTTTTCTGAAAGTGTCTTATTTCTGTTTAGATTACAGTTGCTTCAAAACGGTTTCCGTGTCATTCACACACGTAACCGAATTACGCAGCCAGCCATCCATAATTTACTGACACCTACGGCTAGAAGACGAATGCGCGGGAAAGAAGGGGAAAAAAACGGGAAAACCTCTTCCTGGCTTCTTGTAGACGTGTTAAAAACACGTCCGTTTATTTTGGGCGTGTTTATGTTCTCGTCTGCTCATAACGCCCTGAATGTCATGGCGGCATTTCCGGATCCGTGTACGTTGTTATTGGACCTAATGAAGCAAGTTCACTTTAATGGCTGTGTACGTTTTCTCTTGTTTGGGTTTTCTGTTTTAGGTGTCTGCTACACTTTGTGGCGTAACTACGCTTATTATAGACACATCGTCTGCCTCGTAGATAATAACTAGTTATAGTTGTTAGTACAGTTTTGGTAAAGTGAGAAGAAATATATTTGTGCACGCTGCTCCTAACGACTCAATTCGGCGCCATTATTTTGTTTTTTACCTGTACATTTCAGTATTAATTTAGAAGTTTAACATACCTTGTGCGTGCCGTGCACACACACACTCACACACATACACACACATAAATATATACATATATATTTATATATATATGTATGTGGGAGAGAGAGAGTATGTGTACACTATCGCACTCTTTTATTCTCACATCATAAGGTAGAATTACAAAGAGATAATTGTCCCAAGGGGCGTGATGCTGACCACATCATCCATCTTGTGCCGATTGGTCTATAAAACTATAGGTCTAGCCTTATATGCCCTATACGCCTGATGGCGTGGAAAAGGGTCCTTTACTTAGTTACTTTTTTAATTGTCCCAAGAGGAAAAAACCGCACACAAATAATTTGTCAAGGGATGGTGGTGGTGGCGGGGAAAGAGAGGGGGAGGGGTAGGCTCACATATTTTCTACAAAAGACGGGTCTCCGTGCCTAAGCCTAGTTTGAGTGTTAATAATAATAATAATAATAATGTGCTGAATAGCAACCAAAAAAAATAATATAAATAACATCCTTTGTATAAACCAAAAACTGCAGTGAATGGGGCGGGGATGGGGGGGGGGGCAGCTTATTGTTACCCAATTCCCTCCCCACATTTAGAAGGCGGATGAGCTCCGGTATCCTGGATCCGACACCCATGATTGTCACCAGTTATTATGTGCCCTAATTCCCGAATCTCTTCCATCTCATTGCCCTGATTAAAGTCGCTTTGAAATGCCGCCAGATCCAGCTGTGACGCCACGACAGCCTCTCTGCTGGATCTTTTGTCTTCACAGGATCTACGATTGTTGTTACCTGCATTACACAGCACAACAAAGAAACTACAAGAGTTGGATAGCCATCTTGTTGTCACTGTAGGGAACTGCGCGCCTAAATCTTAACGCTTTTAAAATAAACTTAGTTTGTTAATTCGTTACGTCGTTCGACTGTCTGGCAGACAGGAAAGTAAATTCATTTAAAGGTCCATTTGCATAAAAATAAAAGGTGTTTTTGAGTAGCCAAAAATATTTTTTATTTATGAGCGTATGATGTGGCTAGTAACACACGGAGACTGGTATTCTAGGGCTAGCAGTAATGGAGTAGGAAAGACGCAATATTCACAACAGAGACAAGTGACAATGATTCCCGATAACTTGTGGAATATTACTTCTTCAATTTAGCTACTACATAAAATAGGATGGATTTAATAGGAATGAAGAAGTAAGATGGTAGTAAGGGAGAAGTCTGGGCAATCACTGCGATTTCAGCAGTTACAAGACAGAGAAACTGGAAATGAAGGAATGAAAAAGTAAGATGGTAGTAAGGGAGAAGTCTGGGCAATCACTGCGATATCAGCAGTTACAAGACAGAGAAACTGGAAATGAAGGAATGAAAAAGTAAGATGGTAGTAAGGGAGAAGTCTGGGCAATCACTGCGATATCAGCAGTTACAAGACAGAGAAACTGGAAATGAAGGAATGAAGAAGTAAGATGGTAGTGAGGGAGAAGTCTGGGCAATCACTGCGATATCAGCAGTTACAAGACAGAGAAACTGGCGCCATTCTGAGAATAGAAGAACGCGAATCACAAATCAGGCACTGAAATGCGAAAAAGAGGGATTGGGATACGAAGACGTCTAAGGAAATCCCTATGTTGAGCGTTGCTGAAAGAAGCCAAAGCTGCTGGACTGACTGGACTGGTTTCCATCAACATCGAACTGATTACACAGAATAGAACGCATTGAGGTTAAAGAGTGCAAGACCTATTTGATGTATCATGGCACAACAGGACAAATGAATGAATTGGTGCGACTGTTGTCGAAAAGCTAAAGAAAAAAAAATGTTTTTCCTTCTTTTACTTGATCGCCTGCTACAGATATCAGCGATGGCCCGCCAAGGGTTGTGAAACGTGCGCATAACCTCTGAGCCACAGAAAATTAATTATTAGTCCCAAATAAGTCCGGTAAAAGAACATATGATGGATAATAGATGTGTGAATTCCCTATAAAGGTCACGACACCCGTTAAAATAAAAGCATTAGTTGCGCATCCTTTACAATTTACTGGGCGTTGCATAACTAACCTCAGAATTGGGGGCGGGGAAGGGGGTGGGTGGCTGGGATTGGTTGGGGGGGGGGGGGAGGGGGTCATTTTTTTATTTTGGTAGCCAAAGTTACACAAGTAGTTGGTGTCGCATACTGAAAAGAGAAGGCCAATCAGAGAAATCAGTGGAGGCGGCTGATATCTGCAGCAATGAACTTCGAAGAAGAAAAAGAAGGGACTAAGAAGAGGAAGAAGAAGAGGAAGAAGAAGAAGAAGAAGAAGAAGAAGAAGAAGAAGAAGAAGAAGAAGAAGAAGAAGAAGAAGAAGAAGAAAAAGAACAACAACAAGAAAAAGAAGAAGAACAAGAAAAAGAAGAAAAATACGATGAGGAGGGGGAGGAAGAAGAAAACAGACGAAAACAGAAGAAGAAGAAGAAGAAGAAGAAGAAGAAGAAGAAGAAGAAGAAGAAGAAGAAGAAGAAAAAGAAGAACAAGAACAAGAACAAGAAGAAGAAGAAGGAAGGAAAAGGAGAGGAAAAAGTAGAAGAAGAAGAAAAAGCAGGAAAAGGAGAAGAAAAATAAGAAGAAAAATACGATGGGGAGGGGGAGGAAGAAGAAAACAGACGAAAACAGAAAAAGAAGAAGGAGGAGGAGAAAGCGAAGAAGAAGCAGAAGAAGAAGAAGAAGAAGAAGGAGGAGAAAGCGAAGAAGACGAAGAATATGAAGAGGGAGAAAGAGGATAAGGATGGAGGAAGAGGAAGAGGAAGAGGAGAAGAAGAAGAAATAGAAAAAGAAGAAGAAGAAGATCTCTGTTACAGCTTTACAAAAATGATATATCTGAATACCAAAATAAATAATAACACCTGGGAACAGTGAAATGTGATCAGCTACAAAATGTGTTTACCTTTTCCAGCGGCCTCTCCTGTTAGTCCATTCACTTTTATTTACTTTGCGTGTAAATTCCGTGCAAGATTCCACCAGACCGGCGCGAGATCCATTTCTAAACTCTGATGCTCTTTATCCAAAGTAAACAAAGCAAATCCCTGGCCGTAATGTAATCATCAACTGGATTCCATCTCGGAACCACAAAGTCAACAGTTCTCTTGACACAGCCACATATCATACAGATTGTGTAATAATTCCGCGGCTGGTGTCGTACTTTTCAAATAAGATATGTCAGTTGTGTAATTTCTTCCGAACTGATGATAATAGCTAAATGGAGAACTGATATATTTAAATAATTATAAATTTGCGACTTTGATAAATCAGACATGGATCATTTTCCTTTCACGGACCAACATGTCAAAGGCCCAGTTTATTGCTTCCTTAAAGGGTGGTTTGCAGGATTTGTAGTGATTTACAGCTAGGCCGTGGCATCTTCCCATACCGGTGCAACACATGGACTTCAACATAGCCGCCCTAATTATTCGCATTTTACGACATGCATATTAGAAGAACATTTTTTTTTACCCCCCCTCCCTCCCCCAACCACCACCATGAACTCCCGAACCCACACGAGAAGAGCATGATATTTTAAAGGACCTGTTTAACATCATTGGGCCTATGGTGCTAGGCCCGTATATTATATTCTGATGGGGGTTCGGAGCCCCATATTTGGGGGCATCGAGGCAAGAATAGATCCACTGCTCTTTAACAGGTACGGTAACACTTGGAATAACCGTCACTCGTTTAACCGTCAGTTTCTATTATCTGTCAGCGTCTTTAAAAACAAATGCGTGTGTATCAACAAACAATCAGGCATCTTAAGAATTATACACTGATGACTTTTACACTATACTGTATACAACTGGAAGTGATTATATGGTATGATGGAGAAAGTGACTATACGGTATGATGGTGGAAGTAACTAAACGGTATGATGGCGGAAGTGACCACCATACGATGGTGGAAGTGACTGCACGGTATGATGGCGGAAGTGACTATACGGTACGATAGCGGAAGTGACTATACAGCACGATGGCGGAAGTGACTATACAGCACGATGGCGGAAGTGACTATACAGCACGATGGCGGAAGTGACTATACAGCACGATGGCGGAAGTGACTGCACGGTAAGATGGCGGAAGTGACTATGCGGTAAGATGGCGGAAGTGACTATACAGCACGATGGCGGAAGTGACTGCACGGTATGATGGCGGAAGTGACTATACAGCACGATGGCGGAAGTGACTATACAGCACGATGAAGGAAGTGACTATACAGCACGATGGCGGAAGTGACTATACAGCACGATGGCAGAAGTGACTATACAGCACGATGGCTGAAGTGACTATACAGCATGATGGCGGAAGTGACTGCACGGTAAGATGGCGGAAGTGACTATGCGGTAAGATGGCGGAAGTGACTATACAGCACGATGGCGGAAGTGACTATACAGCACGATGGCGGAAGTGACTGCACGGTATGATGGCGGAAGTGACTATACAGCACGATGGCGGAAGTGACTATACGGCACGATGGCGGAATTGACTATACAGCACGATGGCGGAAGTGACTATACAGCACGATGGCGGAAGTGACTATACTGCACGATGGCGGAAGTGACTATACAGCACGATGGCGGAAGTGACTATACAGCACGATGGCGGAATTGACTATACAGCACGATGGCGGAAGTGACTATACAGCACGATGGCGGAAGTGACTATACAGCACGATGGCGGAAGTGACTATACAGCACGATGGCGGAAGTGACTATACAGCACGATGGCGGAAGTGACTATGCGGTAAGATGGCGGAAGTGACTATGCGGTAAGATGGTGGAAGTGACTATACGGTACGATAGCGGAAGTGACTATACGGTATGATGGGGGAAGTGACTATACGGTACGATGGCGGAAGTGACTATACGGTAAGATGGTGGAAGTGACTATACGGTACGATGGCGGAAGTGACTATACGGTAAGATGGTGGAAGTGACTATACGGTACGATAGCGGAAGTGACTATACGGTATGATGGGGGAAGTGACTATACGGTACGATGGCGGAAGTGACTATACGGTAAGATGGTGGAAGTGACTATACGGTATGATGGGGGGAAGTGACTATACGGTATGATGGAGGAAGTGACTAATCGTTGGTGGCGGAGAGTTAAACTAGATCTAGCACGCCACGAAAGCATCACTAACAAGTAGCTACTGTGTTACATAATCGTGATCTTAGTTGTTGCAGAATAGCCTCTCAGTTGTGGCAGAGTAGCCTCTCAGTTGTGGCAGAGTAGCCTCTCAGTTGTGACAGAGTAGCCTCTCAGTTGTGGCAGAGTAGCCTGTCAGTTGTGACAGAGTAGCCACTCAGTTGTGACAGAGTAGCCTCTCAGTTGTGACAGAGTAGCCTCTCAGTTGTGACAGAGTAGCCTCTCAGTTGTGGCAGAGTAGCCTCTCAGTTGTGACAGAGTAGCCTCTCAGTTGTGACAGAGTAGCCTCTCAGTTGTAACAGAGTAGCCTTGAGTGTTCGAAACCGATGACGATGAAGGATACGTTTTTTTTAACCTAAAACCTACAACTAGCCACTCAGAAGAAGAAGCAGTGTTTTCAAAGTGCATCGACTGGTTTCAAATGCACGAGGAAGCAAATACAACACAGAGCAGACTTCTGCCTAAGATAGGGAACATGGCCGCACAAAAAAAAAAAAAGCTTGGTCTCGTAGACACAGAAGGAGATGACCGTCCCGTGCGGTAGATTGTCTCACTCAGATGCAAGTGTTCGAAATTCCGACCTTAATAGCTTCGTGATGTCATAACTAAAGTCCAGACTGTATTTTGATTTCGTTTCTTATGCCGTTCCCCTACTGTGTCGCCTGGTGCCCCTCTCTGTACCATAGCACAACACGACTCTGATGACATATGACATGTTTTTAAAAAAATACAATAGGTTTATATTGTTGCAATGCATTTCTGTACATTACCGGTCTTATACCTATCGCTTTGTAAGTTTAAAAAAAAATGTATGTTAGTATAATTTACTTTTCTTTTTCTTTTTCTTCTCCTTCTTCTTCTTCTTCTTCTTCTTCTTCTTCTTCTTCTTCTTCTTCTTCTTCTTCTTCTTCTTCTTCTTCTTCTTCTTCTTCTTCTTCTTCTTCTTCTTCTTCTTCTTCTTCTTCTTCTTCTTCTTCTTCTTCTTCTTCTTCTTTCTTCTTCTTCTTCTTCTTCTTCTTCTTCTTCTTCTTTCTTCTTCTTCTTTCTTCTTCTTCTTCTTCTTCTTCTTCTCTTCTTCTTTCTTCTTCTTCTTCTTCTTCTCTTCTTCTTCTTCTTCTTCTTCTTCTTCTTCTTCTTCTTCTTCTTTCTTCTTCTTCTTCTTCTTCTTCTTCTCTTCTTCTTCTTCTTCTTCTTCTTCTTCTTCTTCTTCTTCTTCTTCTTCTTCTTCTTCTTCTTCTTCTTCTTCTTCTTCTTCTTCTTCTTCTTCTTCTTCTTCTTCTTCTTCTTCTTCTTCTTCTTCTTCTTCTTCTTCTTCTTCTTCTTCTTCTTCTTCTTCTTCTTCTTCTTCTTCTTCTTCTTCTTCTTCTTCTTCTTCTTCTTCTCTTCTTCTTCTTCTTCTTCTTCTTCTTCTTCTTCTTCTTCTTCTTCTTCTTCTTCTTCTTCTTCTTCTTCTTCTTCTTCTTCTTCTTCTTCTTCTTCTTCTTCTTCTTCTTCTTCTTCTTCTTCTTCTTCTTCTTTCTTCTTCTTCTTCTTCTTCTTCTTCTTCTTCTTTCTTCTTCTTCTTCTTCTTCTCTTCTTCTTCTTCTTCTTCTTCTTCTTCTTCTTCTTCTTCTTCTTCTTCTTCTTCTTCTTCTTCTTCTTCTTCTTCTTCTTCTTCTTCTTCTTCTTCTTCTTCTTCTTCTTCTTCTTCTTCTTCTTCTTCTTCTTCTTCTTCTTCTTCTTCTTCTTCTTCTTCTTCTTCTTCTTCTTCTTCTTCTTCTTCTTCTTCTTCTTCTTCTTCTTCTTCTTCTTCTTCTTCTTCTTCTTCTTCTTCTTCTTCTTCTTCTTCTTCTTCTTCTTCTTCTTCTTCTTCTTCTTCTTCTTCTTCTTCTTCTTCTTCTTCTTCTCTTCTTCTTCTTCTTCTTCTTCTTCTTCTTCTTCTTCTTCTTCTTCTTCTTCTTCTTCTTCTTCTTCTTCTTCTTTTCTTCTTCTTCTTCTTCTTCTTCTTCTTCTTCTTCTTCTTCTTCTTCTTCTTCTTCTTCTTCTTCTTCTTCTTTCTTCTTCTTCTTCTTCTTCTTCTTCTTCTTCTTCTTCTTCTTCTTCTTCTTCTTCTTCTTCCTCTTCTTCTTCTTCTTCTTCAACATTCCGAGCCTTTGAGGTTCATTATGCATATATCACCTGCCTCCATTCATCTCTCTTGTTGGCCTTATCTTTCCAGTTGGTGACACCACGTGTTTGCAGGTCTGTCTAAATATTATCTTTCCATCGTCTTCTTGGTCTCCCTCGTGGTTTACATCCATTCATCTCCCTGTTGTATGCCGTTTTTACTTCTCTGTCAGATGACTTTCTTTCAATATGCCCCAACCATTTCAGTCTATTGGCTCTCATGATGCCAGTTATCAATGGTGATTGAAACAGATTATGAATTTCATTGTTGCTTTTCACTCTCCATTCCCCGCTGTTTGCATCTTTGATGGATCTAAAGATTCTTCGAAAGACTCTCTTTTTCGAAAACCAGTTATAACGCTTCATGTCGTTTAGCCGTGCTTCAAGTTTCAGCACTTTTTAATGATTTTATTTGCACTCCAAGCTTGCAGTAAAATCACGTGAGTGTACATATGTGTGATGAGATTTCTGTTATCCATCTAATACTTTCGTCTGGATAGACGGAAAGATGCCAGCTATCAAAATAGGAAGAAAAGAAGGGCATTCAAATGAACTGTTCCTGGGCCACACAATAAATACCGTGTGACCTAGTTAAAGAGAGATTCACCTCACACCCTGCACCCATACAACATTATTTATCATTGAGTTACCTGCACTATTTTTTTTTAAAAAGCCGTATCAAATGTAGACATAACCAGACATTTGGCAGCTGTAAGGTACCTGTGCCGGAGTAGCGGAGGTCTGCCGTTGAACAGCGAGGTTGCTACTTTCCGTCTCCAAAGTAAACATTGCAAGTCAGGTACGTCTGTATCGTCTCCCCTGCCACGATCGGTACTCATGCCTTCAGACGGCCATAACAAAAGAGTCACTTTAGACGCATTCTTCTTTTTATGATCGCAGCCTCGATTTTTTTTCAGCGACAGACGAGTTACAAATGACAAAACAGTCCGTATTTCAGAGCAACACAAGACTCATATATAGTTATATCTAGGGTCCCGAACGCCTCCAATCACGAACAGATTGCCTAGGAACACAGTTTCCGAACAAATTTTAACTCGACCAGCGAACAATGCCTCAAAACAGGAACGCAAATACGTGTCTTTGGCTCCATGTTTTTGATTCACAAACAACAATCATGTTTACACGTTGTGAACATTGTTTGCCGTCGCGTTGTGCTCGAAACAATTATTGTCACCATTAAATTAACCTCATTATGGCTCCCAAGAACGTGAAAAGTGTTGGTGACGGCGGTGTAAATAAGCCTAAACACATAACAGTCGAAACGAAGAAGGAAATAATAACTAAACTTGATAATATTGTTCTTGTTTTTGATCTTGTCAAGCAGTACGATATGGCTAAATCTACGATCTGCAATATCTTAAAGAATAAAGTTGCGCTACAGAAGGCTGATGTGGCTAAAGAAGTGACTCTCTTAACGAAGCAAGGATCTGGAGTGTTAGAAGTAGAAACATTGTTATTAGCCACAGAGCCAGCAATCTGACCTCTTCTCAGGAAACAAACAAGATACATACGGACAGATTTGCTAAACCTTATGGAATGGGACTCTGCTTTGAAGGAGTAGGGGACGCATATGTTTCTGGGGCATGCGAACAGATTATTTGGATTCGCATTTCTGTCAGTGGGAACATTTGTTTCGGTTAGCGAAGAGAGTCAATTAAAGAATTAAGTTCGTCACTCGAGTTACCATTGTATTCTCTTATCCTCTCTTGTGGAAGCTTTGGGGTTTCAGTCTCCACCAGGAAACTAGATGGGACACCAGATGAGGTAACAGCCTGTAGATAAGCTCTCTCCCCCTCTGAAGAGATGCTGAAGTCTGCAATACTGGACCAGAAGGCGGGTCAAAACCCACAGTATTGCGCAATTCTCGCCAGCATGTTTGAAGCTGTGTCTGGCTTATGAGATCAACGTTTTGAGGGCGAATGATAAACTCAGAAGCTCGCTACGACCTTGGTATTTTCAGATGAGTTCTCATTAGCAGATACATGCTCTAGCGTGTGAACTGCAGTAGCTTAATGGTTAGAGTTCTTACATGCTGGCTCAGTGCTCATGCGATCCAATTCTCGTCGACAAGCTATGAGTTAAGAACCGACATCACAGCACTTTGAAAAAAGGGGTCAAAATTATTATTGGCAATGTTTTCATCAGCATCATTATCATCACAGGCGCAGTCAAGATTATCTCTTAATAATAATAGTCATCCCCGTCGTCGCTGTGGCCGAGAGAATCACGTTATAATGACATTTGAAATCATCATCATCATCACTATCATGAAAATAGTCAGGGACAAAGTATACGCCCGGCAGTAAAATGCATACATATTTTTATACTAGCTACTGTCATTACGTGACATATACCGTTTAGATCGAATTATGGTAGCTGTGTGTTGTATTCTAGGATGCACACAAGCTATCCACCTTCCACCACATATGTCTACATAGAATTTCCAAATTTGTCTAGCCAGAAACAATCTCAAACATTAAACTTCAAGTCACAAAGAAACTCTAGACAGTATAATAACCAAGAGAAGAAGGAAATTGCTTGGCCACGCCATGAGAATGAGTACTGATATACCTGCCAAAACAGCTCTCACATGGATACCATAGGAAAAGAGAAAAAAGGGGCGCCCAAAAACAACATGGAGACAAACGATGGAGAGTGACCTTAGTGCGGCATCTGTAACATGGAAAACTGCACTGAAGATTGCACATGACAGGAACGCATGGAAAATCATCTCTAAAGCCTCATGTGCCACAAGGCATAAAGAGAACTGATGATGATGATGTATTCTGGGTATGAAAAGTGTTTGGAGGCTAATAGGAATAACTTTGAGCATCTATAATAACTTCAAGCATCACCTATAACTTGAATGCATCTCTTCATGTCTGAATAAATATAGTATCAAAATGTTTATACAGATTGATATTTTTAAAAAAAACTCCAGGTAACACATTGCTACCGTGGTGTATTCAAAGACAGCAAATATCGCACATGTCGATTCATTTCACTGCCGAGCGATTACTATGTATACATTATTTGGGGCTAACTATATATCTGTTTATTCTATTCTGGTTCTGTACTGTATTTTTTTTAAAAATCGGTTATTATTCTAGTTGTTTACTTTATGTTATACCTTTCCTTCTGTTATTCCTTTTTTGTTTTCCTCTCCTTTCCTCCTCCTCCTCCTCCTCTTCTTCTTCTTCTTCTTCTTCTTCTTCTTCTTCTTCTTCTTCTTCTTCTTCTTCTTCTTCTTCTTTTGCTATTTCTGGTTCCTCTCGTTCTTTTTCTGCAGTCGTCATCCTCATCATTCGTTTTTTTGTCTGTAGCTTCGACTACCAGTATTGTGAAAATCGCAACAAAAATAAAAATCATATTACTTCAACAACTACAAAACAAATAATAATCTAATGAACCTAACAATTACTCTAATGCACCTAGCGCCCAGTTAAACAACACGTCCCTTCCAGCCTGGCCATTTCCCCCTGAACATTGCTATTAGCTATTCGCCTGAAACGTGATAATTCCCGCCAGATTCCAGATGTTTCCTGTTTGAGAAAACCCCAGGGTTAAGAGTCGTTTATGTTATAATTTGCCAGGGCTTCTGCAACTGGCTCGTCCCTAGGGCTTTCCTGTAAACAGTTTTCTGCTAATGCCTTTGACTGGCGAGGCACGAATTATTATGTTGAATGTTGAGTAACGAATACAGCGTTGATATTTTTTTTCTCTCTCTCAGTTGAGCTTTGTCGCCAGGGCTGCCGATAGTGTGTTGTGTGTTTTGAAAATACTAAACTTATTTTTAAAAAGATATAAAACATGCCAAACGGACCAAATTGTTAGTTTTCGATTACAAACACATTTAAATATGTCTCTTGTATAACATAATTTATATTTGATCATAATTGAAACGCTCAATTTGTTATGAAAGCATTTGTGGCTGCTTTCAGTTAGTGCGGTTAATGTCCAGAATCGCTAACTTTTATCTCATTAATGTATTTAATTTCAAAGTCTTCGAAAATAACGATTAAAAAAAAAATTCATATTGTTAATCAGAGAGCAAACTAAAAAAGTACTAAAACTGATGAAGAGAATGGGACCAAAAAAGACATTTTTTTCTCAGAAAGTCAAATAGTACAAAATTTGCCAGATAGTACCAATTTCGACAGCCCTGGTCCGGTTAAGGTGTTTTTCACTGGCAGTTTTGGCCACTTAGTTT
>CAJHNH020001951.1:5000-80000 GCA_905116865.2 Candidula unifasciata | reverse complement strand
TTATATTAACCCGGAAAGTTTTGCCTGTTTGTCTTCTTCTGAACTTTGATCTTACTCCACAAGTTGAGTTTTGCGTGTAAATATGTTCTGCAGATCTGTTTTGTGTGTGAGTGTGTCTATGTGTGTGTGTGTGTGTGTGTGTGTGTGTGTGTAGACTGTTAGTTCGTCGCACCTCAGACAGGTGCACTCCGACTAAGCAAGCGTACGTGGTCTATTCTCTTCACACCCTCTACCCCACAGTGGGGCACAGAAACCCACCCTGGCAAGTCACCTGGTATGACAGAACCGGGTGTATGGGGCTTCAGGAGAGAACTAAATGGGTTCCACTAAATCAGGATGTAAAGGAAAGACACGGGAACGACTGATAAGAGAGGCTAAAGCCCTAGCTTATTAAGGCCCGATCAACGCTGTGAGTGTTGACTGAGAAGTTCTGATTTTCCCAAACAAAATTGTTAGCGTTGATAGTGTGCCCGGTACACATTGCTTCGCACACGGCCCTGTATTTGTTTCGAGTGTTCGGAACTACCATTAAAGTATTCAGAAAACATACTGTGAATAAAATTCAGTTTTCCAAAAACACGTAGTCAGACAGATCAAATTCATAGATAGCTAGCGTTGAACAGTGCATTTTCTAAGTTTTCGTTTGCCATGGATACCAACGTTCCAACCACAAGTACAGGTCGCATAAACTCAGAAATGGTTTCTGTCGGATGTTTATAGTTCTTATAATGATTATGACAATTTTGATTTTTCTAAAACTGATTCGGACGGTGACTTTACATCAGCGGAAGCTGAGTGATCAGCTGTTTGGGAATCTAGCGATTCTGATGAGTTTACACAGAGAATGTCTCGTTGCTACGGTATTTAGAGTGTGAGAAAAGGAAAGTGCTCCAAACAAAGAGACGTGCTAAAGTATGCCTAAGCTACATTAACATCATTACAGCTTCAGTCTGTACATAACTGTACACAGTAAACAGTAAATAGTAAATCTTCTTCTGCGTTCATCCGAAGATGTAATTGCGTTGTGTTCGTTTACAGCCTGGCTGCGATATTTGCACCTTTCGGCCAACACATCCGATTTCTGAAATAGTAAATAGTATGTGTGTGTTAATGGCCCATTTCTCTACTATTTTTTCTTCTAAATTTTGCTCAGCACTTTATGAAAACTAAGAGCCCTTGAGTGCTAAACTGACCCAGCAACGTATCATAACGTTAGAATTTGTTAGAATATTGAAAAAAAAAAAAAAAACTTTTAAAAGTAATTCTCAAATTTTGATATAAAACGCTATTCTGGCTGCAAAACCATGGTGAGTGAAGAATTTGTTTGTAAAATTATGTTGTTGCCAAATTAACACCTGGCGAATTCTGTTTTCCTACTAACTATTACAGTATTGAACATATTTTTATCATCATTTTCAAAATGTACATTCATTTCTCTTAAAAAATATGTATACTTTTGTAGGCATTAGAAATATATTACATTATCTATTGCCTTTTTTGGTATACCACCTCCTCTTCCACTTTTGTAAAGGGAAATTAATGTGGACCAAGTTAATCAAAATTCATGGGCCTGAAAGAGCTATTGCGCTCACACGAGCCACTCTGGTTTGATCCGCTGTAAGGAATATTTTATATATATATACATACACACACACACATTTCGAGGGGGCGGGGGGGGGGCAGAAGAAGAAGGATAAGAAGAAAAATGTTAAGAAGAAAAGAAGAAGAAGAAAAGAAAAGAAAAAAAAAAGAAGAAGAAAAAGGATTTAAAAAAATAAGAAGAAGAAGGATACAAAGAAGAAAAGGTAAAAGAAGAAGAAGAAGAAGAAAGAAGAAGAAGAAGGATACGAAAAAGAAAAAGAAAAAGAAGAAGAAGAAGAAGAAGAAAAAGAATAAGAAGAAGAAGAGGAAGAACAAGAACAAGAAGAACAAGAAGACAACGAAGAAGAAGAAAAAGAAGCAAACATTTATCCGATGTCTATTTCTTCAAAACAGCTCACAAACCATGTAACCATTTAGCCAGTGTAGATTTCTGCCCTGAAAAAAAAGGTCAGATAGTGGCCTATATCCCAGTCCAAGGCCGTGGGAAATTGGGACAGACTGGGTCTTGGTGTCGGCGGCGTCTTTATTGTGACACTGTATGTGGCAGTTTGGAGTGGCAGTAAAAATGTGACGGTGGAATCCTGGTAAACTCTTCACACATCTAACTACTTGATAGACTGCAGGGCTACTAATGCTGGGTCCCCCCCTCCCCCAACCCCCCCCCCCCCGATCTGGGTTTTTATTTAGTTTACGCCTGGGGTAAATCTGTTGTTAAAAAAAAAATATATATATATATATATCCTTATATAAAAGTGGTAAATGTTTCGTTTCGTAAATATACATTTTTAACAATCTTGGTTTTTTTGTTGTTGTTGTTCTTTGTCTATGTATTGCTTGGGTTTTTGTTCAGCTAAGCTGGGTTTTTCAAAAAAAAAATATCATTGGCAGTCCTGATAGACTGTTGATAATGTTTGAGCTATGGGTGTTTGCCACACTGCTCAGAGGGAGGTAGAAAGGCAGACATGCAGAGACTGGCTTGAAGAAGACTTTATTCTACTTCAACTTTGCGCTCACCGGTTGAAAGTATTGGTTGTTTGTCTTTTCTGGACTTTAGTCTTTCCCTGAAACTGGAGTTTTGCATTCACGTCCGGTTGACAGGTTGGCTGTGGCTTATTTAGAAGCAGACTACTAGTTCTCTGCCTCTCTTGTAGATGCACTTTGACTTCAGAACAAACACCCACAATTGGTCGCTTTCTGCGACATGCTTGTTAAGAGGCAGTGGATATATTCCTGCCCCCCCCCCCCTGTCCCCCCCCCATTGTCCCCACATTGGGACACAGGAACCCATACCAGAAGCTCAAAGGAGAATGATGAGTAGAGATACGGTTCAGCAAGGTAAACAGTTATAAGTCACAGACTCACACACACATACACACACATATATATATATATATATATATATATATATATATATATATATATATATATATATATAGAGAGAGAGAGAGATGGAATAAATAGAGAGAAGGGGGAGAGACAGACAAACGCTCGACGACATCAGACGTGTCGACCGAAAGGCACACATATCGCAGCTGTGCTGCAAACAGGCAAAACGCAGTTAGGTCTCTCAGGCGAACGAAAAGAAGAAGAAGAAGTAAATGAACAAACAGACAGCCAGATAGATATAAGAAGTATATAAACAGACAGACAGATAGTTTGACTAAAGACAACAGGGACAGACAGTCATATAAATCTCCATCAAACACTGATAGATGCCATATCGCAGAAGACACAGTATCTTTCACACACACACACACACAGACACACACACGCACAGACACACACACACACGCGCGCACACACACACACACTCACAGACTTACAGAGAGCATACAGTGACAAACAGAAATCAGCAACAAGCAGATACAGGCAGACATAAAGACAAGACGTATACTTGACCATCCGACAGAGAGAGATTCTCCTTTGTTCAGTTTTCTAGCGGAAACTGATACTTTAGTTTTCCCAACCCTTATTAGGGAGAAAGGTAACCAGACACCCCACCTGGTAGGTGGGAGAAAGGTAACCAGACACCCCACCTGGTAGGTGGGAGAAAGGTAACCAGACACCCCACCTGGTAGGTGAGAGAAAGGTAACCAGACACCCTACCTGGTAGGTGGGAGAAAGGTAACCAGACACCCCACCTGGTAGGTGGGAAAAAGGTAACCAGACACCCCACCTGGTAGGTGGGAGAAAGGTAACCAGACACCCCACCTGGAAGGTGGGAGAAAGGTAACCAGACACCCCACCTGGTAGGTGGGAGAACTCTGATGGTCTAACGTTTCAAACTTTCGTGCAATCTCTGCCATGGTACCATCCACACACACACACACACACGTGCGCGCGCGCACACACAGATATTCATAGTCCACGTACACAACTCAGATGCCGAATCGGTGCTGCAAAAGTTCCTTAGCTGAACAGAATAAAAAAGAAATAACTGATAACACTCAGTGTGGAAGAAGACATAACAACTATTTATTGTCAAAGGTTGCACAAGAAATTGTGTTATAATCAAAGAGTGATACACAGATGAGGAAATGTAAGCTAGAGGAAAAACAGAAGTTCAAAGCCAGATCCAAACATAAGACGGAATCTGACCTATCGAATTACACGGATCAAAGGGTTAAGACTGGCCAGGAATTGTACCATCGCTTCTCACATTTTTGGGAACTGAGTCAAAGACAAAGAGCCACTGTGAAGAACTGTAAACATAAAACAGAGGATAAACTACATAAGAGATAAAATAACACATCTACAACAACTGAATACTGAATTCCACAACGCATTAGAATGAGCACACATAAATGGATGTATGTGCTTGTATGCATGATGATGTACGAGTGTGTATATGTACGTAGAGTGTATGAATGTACGAGTGTGGTTACGTATGAGTACCCCCACATATACACACGCACACACACGCACACACACACACACACACACATATATATATATATATATATATATATATATATATATATATATATATATATGTGTGTGTGTGTGTATGCTGGTTTTTGTATGTATAAAGTGTGTATAAGCGTGTGTTGGAGTGTATATGTCTATCTTAGCATGTGTGTGTTTATTTTTTAATAATTTGTTGTATGTATGAGTGTTAATATGTATGTAGAGTATCTGGATGTACGAATGTGTGTTTCTGTGTGTACGTGTGTTTCGGTGTGTATGTGTCTTATTTTATAATATGTTTGCTTGTTTGTTATATATATATATATATATATATATATATATATATATATATATATATATATATATATATATATATATATATATATATATATAATATCTTAGGGCTGTACCGAATTTTTGCTTCATATTCGCTTCAGGGCCGAATACTTGCGGTCGGGCCAAATATGAATAGTGGTTACCTTACACCCGTTTCTGCATACACTGCGATGGACTGAAATAACTCTCTCCTTAACACAACAGTTGTTGTTGCCTAAGTCTGTCGTAGCGGGGGAAATTGTGACATTATTAAAGAAGGCATGAAGATAACTACAAGTTAAAATTTAAATTGTCTTTCCTCGCCATTGTCGAAAAGAGTTTTTTCCTTGTTTTACACTCAAAGTGTGTCCTACTGCATAAAATGCTAACTGCAGCGTGCTAAAAATAAACAATTTCTTGAGGTCTCAGAGATGTGGTTTTACAGAACAATGCTTAAAATATCTTGGACAGTCAAAAAAAAAAAAAAAAAGCAGCCAAGAGGTTTTGAAAGCTGCGGGAGCCCGAAGACAACTTATCACAGACATCAGAAGGAGACATTCATCACTTTTCAGCCATGTTATGAGAAGAGGGAAAATGGAACATGTGGTGACCACTGGAAAGATCTGTGGAAGAAGGAATAGAGGAAGTCAACCAGAGAAGATTTTTGTCAGTCTTGTTGCATGGCATGGAGATGTGTCAGCATACGAACTAATACATGCTGCAGGAGATCGCAGATTGTGGCGAGGCATAATCGCCCACACCAGTAGGCAAGGCACCTGATGATGATACACTATCCGTATTCGTATTTGGCCGAATAGTTGGTCCTCTTATTCGTATTCGGCAGAATAGTGAAAAATCACTATTCGGTACAATCCTAATATGTATATAATGCATGTATATTATTTTATACATTTTAGTCACAATTTACACAATATTACTTAAAATGCTGAGTGTCGCCATGATAATCTATTTTGAGATGCTCTTGAAACCGACAATAGAAGGAGGGCTGCCAATGGTTTTTTTTTTTTTTTAAATTAAAACCCAAGCTGGGTAAAAAAAAAAAAAAAACCTCAATACTTAATGAACAAAAGGAAAAAGAAAACTTCAAAAGTACAAATGTTATAGTTAGAAAACGAAACATTTACCCACTTTTATAGACCTAAAATTCCAAAATCTATACCCAAAGCGTCAAATAAAAAAAACCAGACCTTGGGGGGAAAAACCCAATACTAGTAGCCCTGAATAGAAGTGGAAAGGTCACCTCAATAATACAAAGAGTAATGACAGCCAATAGAAGCTAGACCCCAACAAGCATGCAGTTTGCGACCAGAACATGAACAGCCAAGGTTCATGACCCTAACAGATCTGTCAACAGCATCAATGAGCGACACAAACAGCCGCGCTTGTTCAGTGGATGCCGCTGTGTGCTCTGCGCTCTTCGCTGACCTTGTGTGACCCCAAAGGACCGGTTTGTGTATCAATCCGCGTATTCCCAGGCGATGTCTGGTCTTCATTGTCCGAGGTCTGTTTTTATTTGTTTGTCAATAGTTTCTCTGTCGTTGCGTCAAGATGGCGATTTTTTAAACAGTCTGACCAATTAGAGTGATTTTCATTGGCTTGGATGTGCACAGGAAGCCGCAGTGGTGGAGCTGCTAGACGCTTGTCTGTAGATCCGAAGGTCGTGGGTTCAGGTCCTAGCTCCTGGCTGGATTCCTGACTTTGGCATTCCCGGCCGACACAACCTTAAACGGAAGTAAAGGCGACCGAAGTGATGTTGACCACATAAGCCACCTAGTGCCGATGCGTCTATAAAATGTGGGTCTAGCCCTATACGCCCAATACCCAGGAAGGCGTGGCCAAGGGTAAAGGGTCCCGGATGTGTCAAAACGCAGGCGAATTTGTATATAAATGTCTTCGGCTACTTCAATACATCAGGTAAATAAATGAACAATACACGAACTTCTGAAGCACCTCGGGGATACAAACCCGCCTATACAAGAACCACACATGACCAGCCTGGTCCGGCTCTTCCTAATACGAGCAGCATCGTCCGGTTCACGAATACCGTACCTAATATCATCCCTTGGGATCGTCGCTGGAGTTTCAGACTATGTGGTTTGTGCGACACTTTTAGCAGGCGGTTAGCCGTTCTGCTGGGAGAGATCGAGCTTTATGAGACACAGCTAGGTACAGTAACGTCGATTAAACCTTTTAAAACAAAACACACATACACACACTGAGACACATACAGCCATATGAGATGGTTTGGCTATATGATGACAATACCCTGATACCAATTGCCATACAAAACAACGCTGACGAAATACAATGACAGAGCAAAGAAATACCAAGAAGAAATTGGAACGATGGCGTCGAGATCAGCTTTAAAGAAATAAAGTAATTTAAAAAAATTATACAATGCAATAGAAAGAACACACACAAAATCTTTATGTCTGCGATAACAGTTCGATGAAATAACTGGAAGAAATGAAGAAGATAAAAGAAAGGAACGACAACAAATATAACGTTATCATCAGATCTTGAAGTGTGATAATGAAAGTTACCCGAAGAAGAGCCGTTCTGCTCGGTCGAAACGTTATCTGATAGCCAGGCTACTGTCTAGATGCGCTGCGATAGTGCACTGTGGTGATTAATTGGCTCATAATGACCCGCACGTGCGCCCAGAATGCGGTGCTGAGTCGACCTCGTTTTGTTTATGGCTTACCGTTTGTGTAGGTGATACCCAGGCAAGCAGGATTGCAGTTTTTCCTCGCAATATTGCCGCTGAATGTAGGGATTTTGTGCGTGAAAAATGGTGCAGGCGATTTGTTCCCACTCTCCCCTTTTAGTTCCGCGTTTCCTTTGCCTTGCTTAATGAATCATAAATAGAACGCAAAAACCGTACGTAGGGTTCAATGTATTTATTTAATTCGTTGTTTACTACACACACAGACACACACACACACACACACACACACACACACACACACACACGTACGTGTGTGTGTATATATATATATATATAATAGGTGTAGATGAGAATGGACATACAGACTGTTAGTTCGACACAAAAGGCATAAGAAGATGATGATGGTGTTAATTATTATAATCTTCTTCGCGTTCACCGGCTTTAAATTCCAGCGAAAAGTTTTTTGATTTATATATATATATATATATATATATATATATATATATATATATATATATATATATATATATATATGTGTCAACAGTAAGCACAAATCAAAAAAAACTTTTCGCTGGAATTTAAAGCCGGTGAACGCGAAGAAGATAATAATAATTAACACCATCATCATCTTCTTATGCCTTTTGTGTCGAACTAACAGTCTGTATGTCCATTCTCATCTACACCTTTACCATAAGCCTCATCATTATCATTGTGTTGTGCTGCTCAAGTTTTAACATAGCACAGGCAGTCTACACTCCATAACACCATTCCGCTCTAATATGAGACGGGCCTGCGTGCCCACTTCTTTATCACTATTATTGCCCCGTAACACTGTGTCGTTGGGTTACCAGTTGCTGTTGACTGTTTCATTAGCTCCCTTTACCGACCAGATGATTTGGACTTCATGGCTGCACGCCTAAGGCCTGTCCAGCTAGTCAGGCTCCGTATCCAGGACTTTCTTGGTCTGCCTCGTCTCCTCTGAGCCCTGTAGTCTTGTTTTGAGAGACCGTTAGTTGTGATCACACGTCCGTACCGTTGTATTTTCTGTCATTTTGCTGTAATTAATCTTCTTCTTTTGTCAAAATCTGCTTGTGCCGCTAGGCGTCGCAGTCTATCAGACGATCGGCAACCGAGCCAGGGCGCGCTCAGTCGCTTCATATGCCGTGATGTTATGAAGTCTCAAGTTGTCCGTGACTCCTTCAATCCACTTTCTTCTTGGTCTTCCCCTGCCTCTTGGTGTTTCGATTTTCATGTTGTATGCTCTTGATGCTGGCATCGTTGGTTCCATTCTCATTAGGTGACCAAACCATTTCATTCTTTGCTTCTCAATAAATTTAACGATGGGTATGGTTCCAATAGTTCTTGTAATCACATCGTTTCTCACTCGATCTCTTCTGGTTTTATTCGCAGCCATTCTCAAACATCTCATTTCACAGGTGGTTAGTCTTCTCTCGTGTTCTTTTGTTAATGTCCAAGTCTGACATTGATAACCTAATGTCGGTATAAAGATTGTATTTTATATCATTGACATATTCAGATGGCTGGAATGGTTCATCTCTAGTTCTCATTTTTGCAATGGTTTTGTAAAACTGTCTACTAGATTTAGCACAGATTTTGGTAAGATTTTCCCCATACATGATCCAGGATGTTTCCTTGGATTGTTTAATTTCTCTTGCAGATTGTCGCCTGGCAATTCTGTGCTTGATATAATCGTCATCTGAGCGGGATCTTAGCCATTTCTTGTATTGCTCCTTTTTACATTTCACTGCTTGTTTTACGTTATCATTCCACCATGCTGTTTTTTTCCTGAACGTTCCTCCTGTGTATCTAATACCACAGAGTGTTGTTAGGCAGTTCAGAAGAGTGTTCTTAAATTTTTGCCACGCAGCTTCCACATTGTCACTTGATGTTATTAGCTCAGCCATCTTCGCCGTCATTTCTGCCTGTACTTTTGCTTGGTTGTCTAGATTGCTTAGGTGTCTTATGTCAATCATTGAGGTACGTACTGATGTTTTTGGTTTTTTGTTAATTGTTGCTTCGCTTAGATATACGATCAGCGGTCGATGGTCTGTATTTAAAGAGATGTTAGGAATTACTCTTGCGTCTTTTACTAAGCTCCTTCTCTTTTGTCGATTTAGTATGTAGTCCAACTGTGCGGCCTGGTCTGGGTTGCTCCATTTATACCAGGTATTTATTTGGCTTTGTCGATGCTGAAAGAAACTATTGGTGACATAAAGGCCATGCTCTGCACAAAGTTCTAAGATACGCTGCCCGTTGTAATTGCAGACTTTGCTGTTGTCTGAGTGTGGCCCGATATATTCCTCCCACGGTGTTCGCCTCTTCCCTATATGCCCATTTAGGTCACCTATTACCATAAGATCATCATTTGCGTGTATCTGACTGATGACATCTGACACTGAGTCAAAGAAGTTATCTTTCTCTTCCAAGGTGTAACCATCATTGGTGGGTGCGTATACCTGCACAATGCTTGTATTTCTTGTTTTCCCGTAGAGTTGCAATACTGTAATTAATGGAGGCCCATAATTGCCACTGGGTGATTATGGCAAACCTCGTCATCTATAATGTTGCCTCCGTAAAGGTAAGGACAAATTCGGAAGATGTGAAACCACTGTCATTGCACACGGTTATAAACCATAAGTGCTCAGCCACACGTACGGACAGCTGATAAGAAACTGTCCACCTGTGTCGCCGTCCGCACGTAACTGCGTAGCTACAGCGACGTTCCCCCATTTACCCTAGAGTGTTAACTCTGGTACCCATTACCTAGCGGCTGGGTGAACCCCGTGAACCGTCCAGTGTAGAACACCTTCTGCGGGCTGCAGCGAGTAGTAGATGGATTTGAAAGCGAGTCTCCTATTGACTGCGCTAACGCGTCTCTTTGGTCTCTATAATATGTCAAGAATGTTTCTAAATTATTTCATTTCCAGTGCTTGTATCTTGTCTTCGAGTTCAGTTTTAAGGTCCACGTTTCACAACCATATGTAAACGTTCTAATAAGTATTGCCCTGAGCTGTCGAAGCTAAATTATGCCTGACATGTTTTTGAATCTCAATAACATTTGCTTTTTGGCAAAGACTGATATTGTCCACTTTTTAGCTCTTTCAAAAATAGTTTGTTGTTTCCTTCGATCTACACATTTGTCTTAACCCCGTCTTTTCCCGAGGCCGCGAGAGCACCTACCGTCATCATCCTTGCAGGGAATGTACGATAATGACTTAAACCCGGGCAATATTTTCTCTCCAAACAAACTGGAAATTTGACTTCTGTTGTTTCACAGTTCGCCATACAACAAGGTTGCCACCCGCAACCAAACCCGCAAGCTTGGAAAGGTTTGACAAGGGCTTGACAAATGCCAACACGTCCCTGCTAATCACATCTGGGCTTGGCTTTCACTGACTTATGTTGCCCTAAGTCTCTAGCTATTTCTCCTAATGAGGCGGGTCGTGTGTTTCGTTTACTTTGTGTAGCTTTTGTCGCTGGAAACCGCTGGGTCGATGTTTTTGCAGTCAGGAGAAAGTTAGACAAGGACATGAACATTTAAAAGTGAGGTTGTACGTTATGGCATTGTTACTTGTTGCTGTTGTAAAGGTGGGAGGGGGGAGGGGGGGGGGGCAGCACGCTGGTTTTTTCCCAGGAGCCCCAGCACTCTGGTTTCTCCTAGGGGCACCCACACTCTGGTTTCTCCTAGGGGCACCAGCACTCTGGTTTCTCCTAGGGGCACCAGCACTCTGATTTCTCCTAGGGGCACCAGCACTCTGGGTTCTCCTAGGGTCCCCACACTCTGGTTTTTCCTAGGGGCACCAGCGCTCTGGTTTCTCCTAGGGGCACCAGCAGTCTTGTGTCTCCTAGGGGCACCAGCACTCTGGTTTTTCCTAGGGGCACCAGCAGTCTTGTTTCTCCTAGGGGCACCAGCACTCTGGTTTCTCCTAGGGGCACCAGCACTCTGGTTTCTCCTAGGGGCACCAGCACTCTGGTTTTTCCTAGGGGCACCAGCAGTCTGGTTTCTGCTAGGGGCACCCGCACTCTGGTTTTTCCTAGGGGCACCAGCGCTCTGGTTTCTCCTAGGGGCACCAGCACTCTGGTTTCTCCTAGGGGCACCAGCACTCTGGTTTCTCCTAGGGGCACAAGCACTCTGGTTTTTCCTAGGGGCACCAGCACTCTGGTTTCTCCTAGGGGCACCAGCACTCTGGTTTCTCCTAGGAGCACCCACACTCTGGTTTTTCCTAGGGGCACCAGCAGTCTGGTTTCTCCTAGGGGCACCCGCACTCTGGTTTTTCCTAGGAGCACCAGCACTCTGGTTTCTCCTAGGGTCCCCACACTCTGGTTTTTCCTAGGGGCACCAGCGCTCTGGTTTCTCCTAGGGGCACCCGCACTCTGGTTTTTCCTAGGGGCACCAGCACTCTGGTTTTACCTAGAGGCCCCAGCACTTTGGTTTTTCCTAGGGACACTAGCGCCATGGTTTTTCCTAGGGGCACCAGCACTTGTGTTTTACCTAGAGGCCCCAGCACTCTGGCTTTTCCTAGGGGCACCAGCACTCTGGCTTTTCCTAGGGGCACAAGCACTCTGGTTTCACATAGAGGCCCCAGCACTGACTTTTCCTAGGGGCACCAGCACTGACTTTTCCTAGGGGCACCAGCACTCTGGCTTTTCCTAGGGGCACCAGCATTCTGGCTTTTCCTAGGGGCCCCAGCACACTGTCTTTTCCCTATGGACCCATACTGATTTTAATATAGCTCTTTTTTATTGCCCCCCCCCCCCTAATCCATTCCGCCACTTTCCCCACCTCCCATTTAAGCATTATATAAGAATCAATCGAGTGTGCTACCCTCATACTATCTAGTCAGAAGACTCCAGTGCGTCTGTGTCCATGTTTTGCATCTATTTTGTTTCGGTCTGCCGAGCTTTTCGCCCTTGCAAGTCGTGGCTACAGGATTGCGTCAAAATGTAGATCGAGCACCATATGCTTCTGCTATAGTAAGCCTGAAAGTAGAAATAGGACTTTGAGAAGCTATTAGTGGAACTAGGAGCCGCCGTGGTGTAGCGGCTAGATGCTCGACTGCGGATGCAAAGGTCGTGTGTTCAAATCTGGACGGTGCAGGACATAAAAAAAAAAGACTTGTTTCCCAGTTCGACTTAGCTTTTAATGGGTACGAGGTGAAAGTTCTAGAAAGTAAAGGCGGCTGACGTATTGCTGACCACGTGACCTATCAGATGCCGAGTGGACTATGAAATATAGATCTAGCCCTATATGCCCAATAGCCTGAAGGTGTGGGTAAAATGTATCCGTCACCAGTACACCATACTCATCTAGTCGCTGTCCGCTAATATTTGTATGTACCACAGTGTGAGAAGTAGGGGACAGGTCGTCCCAAGCTATGGGTAACAGGACATGTTGCGGGAAATAAAGGAGGGTTGCATGATGTTGACCAAAATACCTACAGTGGCGACTGGTCTGGGTACAATGGGCCCAGCACCATATGCTATTTGTGTGAACATGGTTCTTTACCTGTGTTCTATTTCAGGTGAAAATTGCTCTCAGCTTTTTCACCAGTTTCAACAAAATCTAATAATGTGGCTGTCTATTAAATATAACAACTTGCGTAATCGAAAACAGTTGGCGTTAGTGTATGCGTTCGTGCGGTGATGACAGCCTGTTCCTCTACAGTACGTTCCAAAAGTCATACCTAACTTTAAAAACCTGTAACTCAGTAACCGTTCCCTGTGAGCTGTTGAAATTTAGCATGCGAGCTTTTAATAATCATTTCCTTATTAGACTTTAAAAAAGTGTAAACAAACGTCTAGTTTTTATTTTGCCTTATTTGGGAATATGAAAACCTGATACTGATTCACAACAAAACATCACATTGCAAGCGTTTCACTCTCAGATGTCCATCCCCAGCATAAGCCTTCTGTGAGTTAGATTTAAATAATCTTTCATTATATGGAGGAAAGACAATCATCGCTACACATGTTAAATTATTTTCAAGCTATCTCCACATGTGTGTCAATTACTGTATGTTCAAATTTCTAGAGGTGCAATAATTATTGGTCAAATAAAGATATTAAAAAAAAAAAAATGCTCTACTTTAAGAAAACAGCAGCACCTGTGGAATTGTAAATTGTTAAATCACAAGGACATGGTAAATCAAAGGTCACATGCAAACATTCGGGTTGATCCTTATCGGAGTTTTCGAGGGACTTGTTAAAGTGTGAAACGTTGACTTTTGAAACGCACTATAGTAAAACTATAAGTAAAAAAAAAAAAAACGCGAAACGTTGGCCCTTGCCATAGAGAACTGCAACTTGTACCTGGCTGGTGTAACCTTGACTGGTGCTCTAGTTCTATCTTTTTTGGAGGTTGAACGTTGTATCTGAGATTTGCTGTGTTGCTCTACTATCCGAATTGATATTGTTCAGTTTCAGGATCGTATGGTACCCCTATAGGTAGCAGTTCAGAGGAGACTAACTGATCGACTGATCGATCGGTCGATCGAAAAGATGTGAAACAATCACAGATTCACTCTCTGGTTATCTAATGGTCAGGACTCCTCGTACAGGGTCCTTTGATATCATTGCGATGCTTCTGATGAAGTCTTCATTCACAGTAAGGGTCCCATGGCCCAGTTGGGGAAGGATGGGCAGAATTGACACCCCCCTCCTCCCTAAGAAACAAGCCAAATAAGCTTTTTCTGAATATCAAATGCGCTAGGGCAAAATGTGTAAATATCGCATACTAGCTGTATACCACAACACAACATGTCAACTGTCCTTTTAAGGGTGAATTCAGAAAAAGGAGACATAATTCTCAGTGGTGTCTGTGTGCCAGTTGATCGTATGCAAACTTGCACACTTTCTGAGAAATAAACAGAAGGCGAACTCTTGAGGCCGTAGATATAATTAATTAACAGATATACAAGAACTGATTGGCACTCGTAGAAAGAGGTAGAGATATAAGAAGACATACTAGACAACAGGAAGATTGAGTTACCATGTCAAACCTGTCACCTCCAAGTGACGAAGGCCCTTCCCCGTCCCTACTAATACGCATAGCTTCTTGAAACCGCTTAAACAGTGTCATCTCAAACCAATTCTATCATACAGCTCAAATCTACAACTATGGGATAGGACTGAATGCATTTCAAACCACTGAAATAACATCATAAGTTACACAAATGTATATGAACCAAGCAAAGGTCTAATCACAAACATCAGAACGTGAGCCTGTGTCTAGCTTTTAACTAGCATTTAGAGAACACAATCCAGGACGGCTATTAAAATGAACAGAGTTGGCACATTGGCGCAGCTTCACAGTGGCATTCTTTGCGTTCACCAACTGCACATTCCGGCGAAAAGCTCTGGCTGTTGGCCCACTTCTGGACTAATCGGATCCTAGAACTGTTGCGTGCACATCCGTTTCACATTTGTGTGCAGATCGTTGGTTGCTTATACACAGGCAGATGCACCCTGACTTGGAAAGAAACCCTCCTAATTGGTCAAACCTTACGACATGCTTGTCACAGGTGGCAGCGGGTATTTTCTTTTCTCCACACAATAGTGCACCGGAACACACATGGGCAATTTGTACAAGGATTACTTTATAGCATATGCTATCTATCTCTCTCTCTCTCTCTCTCTCTCTCTCTCTCTCTCTCTCTCTCTCTCTCTCTCTCTCTTTCTCTCTTTCTTTCTCTCTCTTTCTTTCTCTTTTTCTCTTTCTTTCTCTTTCTCTCTCTCTATCTCTTTTTTTCTCTCTCTTTCTCTCTCTCTCTCGGTGTATGTGTTTGTGTGTGTGTGTGTGTGTGTGTGTGTGTGTGTTTGATAATTACGCTACGAACGGAGATCCCTATGATGTACTGGGAAGTATTTCTGTTTGAAGTTCCTTGCCAAAAGCTCGTACAGCGACAGCAATTAAAAACCCTTGCATGAAAGGAACTGAGAAAATAAAATGTTTAAAATAAAACATATGGTACAACTGGTAAAGTTAACAACTGGTTTGGATAGAGGACTTTAGAAAATTGTTGGTGCTACAAATAAGCGTGTGGAGAGTGAACTGTTACACAGTGCACAAATATTCATGAAAGATTATTTGAAATAATAGATAGAGACACATAGCAACGACTGACGGAGCGAGATAGACAACACGCACAGACACAAACACACACACAGACACAGAGAGAGAGAAAGAGAGAGAGAGAGAGAGAGACAGACAGACAGACAGACAGAAAGACACACAGACAGATAAATAGAAAACTCACAGATTGACAGATACAGAGAAAGCACACATCCAGTATATCAGAGGAGCTGCGCCATCGTATCACAACAAACCAGAGCTGGTTATTTTTTTTTTTTTTAATTTAAAAAGTACAAGACAGCACTATATTATTTCACATCCTGGGCAGAGCAGAAGAGAAGGATAAAACAGGAGGACAGGGAACACACACACACACACACACACACACACGCACGCACGCACGCACGCACACACACACATGCACACACAAAAACCAGGCATGAGCTCTATCTCCACTCAGGTGTTGCCTGGTACATCCGCCCTATTTCAAATATCCAGTGCTTTAACTGCAAATTTCCTTAACACGTCCGTTCCCCGGCAGAAAAAGATGGTGGGTGGGTTGGGGGGGGGGGGGGGGGGGGGGGGGTGGGGGGGGGGGGGGGGGGGGGGGGGGGGGGGGGGGGGGGACGGGGGGGGGTGGTGGGGGGGGGGAGTGGGGGGGGGGGGGGGGGGGGGGGGGGAATGACAGTTCGCCTTGTCATTTTATCCTCTCCCTAAATTTTCACAACCCGAGGAACCAATAGAAGCGAACACGATTTCCCAACCATTTGGCTGATGCAGTTGGGAAATTAGCTTGTGAAGGCACAATTCACCTGGCATATACACTTGCATAGACTCAACTGGGGAAGGGAAAGCCTAACTCGTGGTTTAGTCTTTCTGCCAGTTTAGAGCTTGGGGTGGGACAGTGTCAATTTCTTTCACTTATCTGCATTTTCCCCCTTCCCCTTGAACAAATTTCCTGCACTCCGATAAAGTAGAAAGTTCTGAAATGGGTGCTGGCTTTACAAGACTGATTATACAATTGCCGCGAAGGTTGCTTTGCATGTCTGGATTGCTACTTGAATTCGCCAGCAATTACATTTTGGATTTTGTTTTTTCATTGTTGGGGAAAAAATCCGGTTCTTTTTTATTATTCTACCCCAGATGACGTCACATGACAGTCCAACATTTAAGAGGGTGGTAAGACTAGGTTTCCGGCTTTCTGATGCTTTTAACAACCCCAAAACATCTAGAACTGGCCCTAACTCCCACCCACTTACGTCAAACGAGAGATTGCAGCCTAGGTCCCACGACTGCATGCAGTCTATCTACCACCCTCTGAAATATTAGACTGTCCCGTGACCTGTGAATTTCCCCTGTTTGGGGTAGGATATTATTAAAGCATCAAGAATACTAATGCGGGACATTAACATAAACGTGAAATATTTGAAGTAAAGCAAAGTAATAGACCATATTCCACGTCTTCTGGGGCACTGGTCATATAATCATCATCATGTCGTACTGGTTAGATTTCCTGCTTCGTAGACTAAAATATCTAAGAAGTCACTAATATCATGTGCTCATCTTCATGTTGGTCAGCCCCTGCCCCTCCTTCCTGGTACCATGCCATCTGCTATTATTTTTGTGCCTAGTCCACCGTGACGTTTGATATGACCGTAGGTTTCAGCAAAATAAGATGCTGTTTATTAGCCAATCATCCTTGATGTGCAGATCTTTTAGAATGTCAGTACTCTATTGCTTTTCTTCTTTATCTATGGTATTCTGAGAATCTTCTTTGTATTTTAGCTCAAAGCCCTTATTTTCTCCCTAAAGGACTTGGAGACAGTCCACGATTCGAATCCGTATGCCAGGGACGAGGCATGCTCTCAAAATTTTAACTTGCATTTCCAGCTGACTTCTGCTTGTCATAGACCTATATTTTATAGACCAATCAAAACTCGTTGGGTGATGTGGTCAACACCACGCCGACCGCCTTTACTTTTTAGAGCTTTACCTGGTACCTATTTAAGGCTGGTAATTTTTTTAAAGTATCCCCATCTGTTCGGATTTGAACCCGCGACCTTCGGATCAACAGGCAAGCGTTTAGCCACTACACCTTGCCGGCTGTCCTTAACGGAAGTAGTTCAGTGTTTGAGACCAATGTTCTTCAGCCTGTGGTCAGGGGACCGACATCAGACAGTGAAACGTTCCTTGCAGCCCACCATAAATTAGCACCCTGTCTTGTAACTGCTATATCACTGCGGTACTACACTGACGGCAAGCGAAAAACACAGCGCCCAGCGCGCGATTATGTAGCGCCGGAAATAAAGACAATATTAACAAAAATAATTAAATAAATAAAAAGAGAAGCAAAATAAACCCTATCATTGGTTTTACTCTCTCAGAAACAACTTTAAAAAAATGAAGCAGAATGTGAATGTAGTCGATTTTGTGTTTCAGTTCGAAGGATTCATTTATTTGCTTTATTTTAATCACTTATTACTGTAGAATGCACCTGACGAGATACAGTGAAATATGCCAGGCGATAAATTGTGCAATCTATTGTTTGTGTCGTCTTTAATCAAAATCAAATAATTTCTGAATAGAAATTAAACGCGGGGTACTCACTATGTATGCATAAGTATATATATAGGCTACGTATTCGTAAAAGTGTAACACACGTCTTATAATAATATAAAACAGATGGTTAGTTGCGTATCCTTTACAGGACGTTGCAGAACCAACCCCAACAGCCCCTGGCTGTTGTGTGGTTTTTATAGGCAAATTTAAGTCCAGTATTTTGCCATTGCTTTTTGGATGGTCGGCTTCTTTGATACCACTGTCGAAACCAACGCAAGGCGCATGGCCCGCAGCTGGGATCGAACCCGGCATCCCGGCATTACGATGCGTTCGCATTGACTTTGCCACAGAGCCGACATAAAACAGATGACACGTAATAAAATCTCTTGACAGAAATGAGCATACAATGTGCACTGATTGCACGTATCAGAAGTGCTGGCTAGTTAGCCTACTTTAGATATTTTTCCAAAGAAATACCGGTGTATTAGGATATGAACAGCCAGACAGACTGGCTGGCTCTACGCAACTAGGTGGTGAGGCATGGCAAGCTGGATGATGTAGAGTGCTCTTTGGGAGCCTGTCATCAGTGTGGAAGCACGGATGGATCATCATAGTCTGAAGAGACTGGTACTGGGACTAGTGATCAAAGGATCGTGTCGACGATCAGCACTCAAGGGAAAGGTGAGACGCATAAACAATCAGGTTCCTATTGGCACCACTGGAATTGTAACTCTGCGCTTGCCGCTGAAGGTGGCGACGGAGCGCTTATGGGAATGTCCCGAATGTTGTGATGTCGATTCTTTTTTAAATGTTAAACATTACTCGCATTAGAAAATGACAGTACACATAAGTTCGACGCCACATGACAAGCGGGAGAAGTCGGCCGTCGTGATAAGAACAAAATACTAGAATAGAAGAAAGGCACACAGACAGACAGACAGACAGACAGACAGACAGACAGACAGACAGACAGACAGACAGACAGACAGACAGACAGACAGACAGACACACACATATGAGGGATGGATGGATTAAGAGACAGACAGACAGACAGACAGACAGACAGACAGACAGACAGACAGACAGACAGACAGACAGACAGACAGACAGACAGACAGACAGACAGACAGACAGACAGACAGACAGACAGACAGACAGACAGACAGACAGACAGACAGACAGACAGACAGACAGACAGACAGACAGACAGACAGACAGACAGACAGACAGACAGACAGACAGACAGACAGACAGACAGACAGACAGACAGACAGACAGACAGACAGACAGACAGACAGACAGACAGACAGACAGACAGACAGATAGATAGATAGATAGATAAGATAAGATAAGATAAGATAAGATAAGATAAGATAAGATTAGATTAGATTAGATTAGATTAGATTAGGATGGATGGATGGATGAATAGGTAAGATATACAGATCAGATATATAGATATGATATATAAAGAGAGGGAAAGAGAGAGATAGAGATAGATAGATAGAGAGAGAGAGAGAGAGAGAGAGAGAGCGAGTGAGAGAGAATGCTGGATAGCTGGTATCATGTCACGATATGAACCAGACGTCACTAAAACACTAAACAGGACAGATTGCTGCAGGCAGACATGCTTACCAAAGTCACACGGCATGAACTGTCAGAAACAGAATTCTATTCTTCAAAACTCAGATTCGTCTGCATTTGCATCCAACATTCTAGACACAGCAGACGATCTGGTCTATTCTCAGAATGTTACATTTAGCAAATAACTTCTCCCATGGGGGACGCCAAGAGCGGATTTCCTCCATGTTCTTCTGAAATCGGCCTTCCCCTGGGTATTGTTATAACCTTTCCGGTACAATGCATAATCTCACATATCTTATTTCCAGTCCTGTGAAGGAATCCAGGAGTGGATGCGATTTTTATCAAGCCGCATCCACTTCTCTTCTGCCACAGACATACTCACAGTGATGTAGCAGGGGACAATGTAGAAGGGTAAGAACCAGGGAAATGGAAAGTGGAAAAGATTCGAAGGCGAAAAATAGGAAACGATATGGTATGAATTCCCCTGTATCAACAGATGAAATACACATGTGGCTGTCTTAGACTTCTTGTATCATATTCCAGTGTGTTTCCCTTTTTGAGACGTTCATACAAATGGCTTTAATTCCTTTCAAATACATCCATTAATTATTTTTTTTTCTTTTTCTTGTTCTTGTTCTTCTTTTGTTGTTGTTGTTGTTGTTGTTGTTATTGTTGTTGTTGTTATTGTTATTGTTGTTGTTGTTGTTGTTGTTGTTGTTGTTGTTGTTCTTCTTCTTCTTCTTTTTCTTCTTCTTCTTCTTCCTCTTTTTCTCCTCCTCTTCTTCTTCTTCTTCTTCTTTTTCTTCTTCTTCTTCCTCTTCTTCTTCTTCTTCTTCTTCTTCCTCCTCTTCTTCTCCTCTTCTTCTTTTTCTTCTTCTTCTTCTTCTTCTTCTTCTTCTTCTTCTTCTTCTTCTTCTTCTTCTTCTTCTTCTTCTTCTTCTTCTTCTTCTTCTTCTTCTTCTTCTTTTCATCATCATCTTCTTCTTCTTCTTGTCCTCCTCCTCCTCCTCCTCCTTCTTCTTCTTCTTCTTCTTCTTCTTCTTCTTCTTCTTCTTCTTCTTCTTCTTCTTCTTCTTCTTCTTCTTCTTCTTCTTCTTCTTTTTTTTTTCCTACCCATTCTCTAGGTTCTCACACCTCCCTATTCTCGTTCTCCCGATTCTCTCTTCTCCTCATTCTCTCTCGTCCTCATCCTTTCTCTTTCCACGTATTCTTCTACAAATATGTTAGCTGTAGAACTTCACCTATTACCCCCAGTCCACAACTACCAAACTCTTTTGTCTGTACTTGTCAATACAGTGAGAGAAGTCAGATGATAGTGATGAGTAATACCGAATTTCTTAAAGTTATTGTCCCTATCAAACATTCACTGTTAGAATGACATCTAGTGTAATCAAGAGTGCTGGGTGTTTGGGATCCACCATTGGTTTGCAGGGCGCGCTTATTTAGTAAACACGCAAAACTCAGGTCAAGGTAAAAGCCAAAAGTCCATTTTGGACGAACAACCGCGACTTACCGCCGGAATTCACAGCCGGTGAACAAGAAGAAGAAGAAGAAGAAGTAAACACGTGAAACAATTGTTCAGACTTTATTGATGGACGAGGTGTCAGTTTAGTTGGGTTTAGACCGGGCTGTGGTAGTATCTGCACTGCTTGTGGTAGGGTTGGGTTAAAAAGAAAGGGGGAGGGGGTGTTTATCTTATTGTACTAGAAGCAAAGCAGGAGGGTTAACTTGTAATGAAGGAAAAAGGGAAAAGACAACCATAAAGGATAATATGGAAATCTACTCCCTGAAATCTCGTCGACTCCGGACCAACAAGAGCTCTAAACTATGTCACGTGGCAAGTGGAAGCCAAACCCAACCATTAGCTGCAACAGAAAAAAAAAAGAGGAAAAGTTCGGTTAGGCGAGGGAGAGATCAATAATATCTCACCCTGACAAGAAATCTTCTGTGTAAAGTCTAGATCAGCCAAGCAACAACTAAACTAAACTAGGCACACTAACTACAAGTCTTAAGCTGAACGGAAAACCACTGTAACTATGATTACTACATTGAACACCTGTTTATTTTACTCAACATAACACAGAATTAACGTAAACTTCACGAATAACCCATTAACGACAACAACATGCTCGACCAGAATCTAAAATGCTAATCATCAAATTTAACCAATGAACGTTCCACCGCCTGCGAAATCAGTCAGACCACGGCCTTTCCCTGCGGTCGCCATACCTGCTGACTCGCCCATTGTGCAAAGCAGCAGCAGCTGGGTAGGTTACGCAGGGTCCGTCCGGAAGTCAAATAGATCGCTGAAAAACTAAACAAAGTTGTCTAAGACTAACTGTTTGTTCTCTCGTTGTCATTTTTAAACCAGATTCAATGAAATCGTTGATAGACTTTTCCACCGTATTACATTACATACTAAATGAAATTTATGTAAGTTAAGTAAAGACCTTTTTCCATACCTTCAGGCGCAATGGGCATATAGGGCTAGACCTATATTTTATAGACCAATCGGAACTTAGTGGGTGATGTGAATTAATGAAGAGATATTGTATCTATTTTGGGGTCGGAGAGAGAGAGAGAGAGAGAGAGAGAGAGAGAGAGAGAGAGAGAGATAGATAGAGAGAGAGAGAGAGAGAGAGAGAGAGAGAGAGAGAGAGCGGCGTGTAAAAAGTGAGTTAGAGACTGTCTGGGTTGACAGAAAAGTGCACAGTTCAAACTTAGGGAGTAGCAGAAAAATTATACAACATATACTCAGGGAATGACAGAAAAGTATATAGTATAAACTTGGGGAATGATAGAGCTTGAGTTTTGCGTGCACGTACATTAAAATATTTTTCTTTCACAGATGCAGTTAGAGCCTTTCAGGGGATTATACGATATAATTTATTTAATTTTGAAACATATTCTTTACTATTTCATTCACTAAATCTCAATGACAGTATACTTCTAAAGTATATATTTTGAAAATGTGTATATGTTTCAAAGTTTTCTGAGATTACATGGTCAGAGCTTAAAAGAACTTAGAGCCTCATCAAGTATCAATCCGACCCTGATAGAACTTTGAGCCTCATCGTGTATCAATCCAACCCTGATAGAGCTTAGAGCCTCATCAAGTATCAATCCGGCCCTGATAGAACTTTGAGCCTCACCATGTATCAATCCGACCCTGATAGAACTTTGAGCCTCACCATGTATCAATCCGACCCTGATAGAACTTAGAGCCTCACCATGTATCAATCCGACCCTGATAGAACTTAGAGCCTCACCATGTATCAATCCGACCCTGATAGAACTTTGAGCCTCATCGTGTATCAATCCGAACCTGATAGAGCTTAGAGCCTCATCAAGTATCAATCCGGCCCTGATAGAACTTTGAGCCTCACCATGTATCAATCCGACCCTGATAGAACTTAGAGCCTCACCATGTATCAATCCGACCTTGATAAAACGTTGAGCCTGATCAAGTATCAATCCGGCCCTACTGCCAGCTCATGTTTTATTCTCATCTGTAGTTTATTATCCCTGCTAGCTAGAACCGATCCCTGAGCTTATTTACAAGGATAATGTTTTTCGTGCGTCGCGTGCCTGATGCTCGTCTGTTCGATTCGATCCCATATACTTCAGCGAGTCCGACTGACGCTGCCAATTTATCACGTGATTTATGTTGTGGGGTTGAGTTTGACATAGGACGTGCTTGATTATACGGGTTCCTGGCTGCAATCGGACCCCAGTGTGTCGTAAACTAGTTGTGGGATTGTCAGACATGTCCAGAATTCAAAATGAGATATTTTTAAACTCGACGTAGCTAAAAAGTGGGATTAATAATTGATTTGCATCAGTTGTGAATACTGGCTATTTTTCAAGAGCATTAGTTGATATTGATTACCTTGTTTTTTTCATTTGACCTAAAAAGGGGACCGTTGAAGTATTCTTCTTCTTCTTCCCTTGACTACACATATCAATGACACGGGTTTGCTGTTTCTCTGTGTCGGTTCCAGTACCCCATTTGGGGGTGGTGGGGGGAGGGGGGGGGGGGGGGGTAGACATAGTGCGCCCTAACAAAGAGTCAGTCAGGGGCCGTCTCCACAATGAAGGTTGACTGCAATGGATCTCCCCAGCGTGTCGTAAACTAGTTGTGTGGGATCAGACATGTCAGACATGAGATATTTTTAAACCGACGTAGCTAAAAAGTTTAATAATTGATTTGCATCAAATACTGAGAATATTTTTTTAAATAATGTTTCTCTGTGTCGGTTCCACCCATTTGTGGTGGGGGGAGGGGGGGGGAGGTAGACATAAAAAAGAGTCAGTCAGGGGCCGTCTCCACAATGAAGATTGACTGCAATGGATCTCCCCAGTGTGTCGTAAACTAGTTGTGAGATTGTCAGACATGTCCAGAATTCAAAATGAGATATTTTTAAACTCGACGTAGCTAAAAAGTGGGATTTGCAGTTGTTATTCCAGTGATTCTCAACTTCCTTATTGCTGCTACCCTTTAATACAGTTACTCAAGTTGTGGCCACCCTTTGTTACAGTTACTCATGTTGTGGCCACCCTTTAATACAGTTACTTATGTTGTGGCCATCCTTTAATGCAGTTACTTATGTTGTGGCCACCCTTTAATACAGTTACTCAAGTTGTTGCCACCCTTTAATACAGTTACTCATGTTGTGGCCACCCTTTAATACAGTTACTCAAGTTGTGGCCACCCTTTAATACAGTTACTCATGTTGTGGTCACCCTTTAATACAGTTACTCAAGTTGTGGTCACCCTTTACAACAGTTACTCAAGTTGTGGCCACCCTTTAATACAGTTACTCAAGTTGTGGCCACCCTTTAATACAGTTACTTATGTTGTGGCCACCCTTTAATACAGTTACTTATGTTGTGGCCACCCTTTAATACAGTTACTTATGTTGTGGCCACCCTTTAATACAGTTACTCAAGTTGTGGCCACCCTTTAATACAGTTACTTATGTTGTGGCCACCCTTTAATACAGTTACTTATGTTGTGGCCACCCTTTAATACAGTTACTCAGTTTGTGGCCACCCTTTAATACAGTTACTCAAGTTGTGGCCACCCTTTAATACAGTTACTTATGTTGTGGCCACCCTTTAATACAGTTACTCAAGTTGTGGCCACCCTTTAATACAGTTACTCAAGTTGTGGCCACCCTTTATAACAGTTACTCAAGTTGTGGCCACCCTTTATAACAGTTACTCAAGTTGTGGCCACCCTTTAATACAGTTACTGAAGTTGTGGCCACCGTTTAATACAGTTACTCAGTTTGTGGCCACCCTTTAATACAGTTACTGAAGCTATGGGAGAGAGATATGGGAGAGAGATATGGGAGAGATATGTGGAAGGGATATGAGAGAGGTATGGGATAGATATTTGGGAGAGAGCTATAGGAGAGAGCTATGGGAGAGAGATTCGCTAGGGATATGTGGGAGGAATATGAGAGAGATATGGGAGAGAGATTTGGGAGAGAGCTATGGGAGACATTTATGTGAGAGAGCTATGGGAGAGAGATATGGGAGAGAGATTCGGGAGAGATATGTGGGAGGAATATGAGAGAGATATGAGAGAGAGATTTGATAGAGAGCTATGGGAGAGAGATATGGGAGAGAGATATGGGAGAGAGATATGGGAGAGAGCTATGGGAGAGAGATATGGGATCTCCCTGTCTCTGTGTCTATCTTTCTGTGTCTCTGTGTCTATCTCTCTCTGTCTCTGTGTCTATCTCTCTCTGTCTCTGCTCCCCTCTCTGTTTATCTCCCTCTGTCTCGTTCTCTCTCTCCGTCTGTGTGTCAGTCTGTCTGACTCCCTCTGCCTTTCTTTGTCTCTTTCTATCTTTTTCACTCTCCTCTCTATTTCTGTCTTTCTCTATTGCTCTTGCTTCCCTCATCTCTGCCTCCCTCCCCTCTTTCGTATACCTTGTATCGTTTGCTTATATGTCAGCCCACAGTTTCCCTATCAGCTTGTCTTCTCTGTTTGTTCCTCCCGCCCTTCTCTATTTCAAAGCTTGCATGTTTCTCAATCCGTACTTTATAACAACAGTCCTTCTCCCTTTATATTTTCTTTGTTCTTTGCCACCCTTCCTTTTCAACATTGCGTTGCTTCACATTATTGCCGTCTACCACTTCCACTCGAATTCTTCGGTTTCTTTTTTGTGTGCGCATTTCACAAATTCTTTTGTTTTGTTCCACTCACTTCCTATGTTCGCTCTCTTTCTCTGTTTGAACAATAGCAGAAGCTGTAATCTGAGACTGCTATTATCTAAGCAAGAGGGCCACCCCCCCCCCCGCATCCCCCTCCATTTTCCACTCGAAAAAATGTCAAGAAGCTTCTTTTTGGGTATTGATTTTTAATTTCCTATAGTTCAGATATATTATTTTCATATTTGCCAATCATCACATAATAAAAAAATAATGATAATAATAATAATAACTATAATGACAACAATAATAAGAATAAGAATAATCATAATAATAATAACAATAATAGTTATAATAATAATAAGAAGAATAAGAATAACAATAATTATAACGATAATAATAACAATGTTAATAAGAGTAATAAAGCTAATAATAATGATAAATACTGGACATTGAAACAAACAAAAGAAAGCTAAGTGAGGTGTGGGTGTGTGTGTGTGTTTTGTGAGAGATTTGAGTGTGTGTGTTTTGTGAGAGATTTGAGTGTGTGTGTTTTGTGAGAGATTTGAGTGTGTGTGTTTTGTGAGAGATTTAAGTGTGGGTGTTTTGTGAGAGATTTGAGTGTGTGTGTTTTGTGAGAGATTTGAGTGTGTGTGTTTTGTGAGAGATTTGAGTGTGTGTGTTTTGTGAGAGATTTAAGTGTGGGTGTTTTGTGAGAGATTTGAGTGTGTGTGTTTTGTGAGAGATTTAAGTGTGGGTGTTTTGTGAGAGATTTGAGTGTGTGTGTTTTGTTAAAGATTTGAGTGTGTGTGTTTTGTGAGAGATTTAAGTGTGGGTGTTTTGTGAGAGATTTGAGTGTGGGTGTTTTGTTAAAGATTTGAGTGTGTGTGTTTTGTGAGAGATTTGAGTGTGGGTGTTTTGTTAAAGATTTAAGTGTGGGTGTTTTGTTAAAGATTTGAGTGTGGGTGTTTTGTTAAAGATTTGAGTGTGGGTGTTTTGTGAGAGATTTAAGTGTGGGTGTTTTGTTAAAGATTTAAGTGTGGGTGTTTTGTTAAAGATTTGAGTGTGGGTGTTTTGTTAAAGATTTGAGTGTGGGTGTTTTGTGAGAGATTTGAGTGTGGGTGTTTTGTGAGAGATTTGAGTGTGGGTGTTTTGTGAGAGATTTAAGTGTGGGTGTTTTGTGAGAGATTTAAGTGTGGGTGTTTTGTGAGAGATTTAAGTGTGGGTGTTTTGTGAGAGATTTGAGTGTGGGTGTTTTGTGAGAGATTTGAGTGTGGGTGTTTTGTGAGAGATTTGAGTGTGGGTGTTTTGTGAGAGATTTAAGTGTGGGTGTTTTGTGAGAGATTTAAGTGTGGGTGTTTTGTGAGAGATTTAAGTGTGGGTGTTTTGTGAGAGATTTGAGTGTGGGTGTTTTGTGAGAGATTTGAGTGTGTGTGTTTTGTTAAAGATTTGAGTGTGTGTGTTTTGTGAGAGATTTAAGTGTGGGTGTTTTGTGAGAGATTTGAGTGTGTGTGTTTTGTTAAAGATTTGAGTGTGTGTGTTTTGTGAGAGATTTAAGTGTGGGTGTTTTGTTAAAGATTTAAGTGTGGGTGTTTTGTGAGAGATTTAAGTGTGGGTGTTTTGTGAGAGATTTAAGTGTGGGTGTTTTGTGAGAGATTTAAGTGTGGGTGTTTTGTGAGAGATTTAAGTGTGGGTGTTTTGTGAGAGATTTAAGTGTGGGTGTTTTATGAGAGATTTAAGTGTGGGTGTTTTGTGAGAGATTTAAGTGTGGGTGTTTTGTGAGAGATTTAAGTGTGTGTGTTTTGTGAGAGATTTGAGTGTGGGTGTTTTGTGAGAGATTTAAGTGTGGGTGTTTTGTGAGAGATTTAAGTGTGGGTGTTTTGTGAGAGATTTAAGTGTGGGTGTTTTGTGAGAGATTTGAGTGTGGGTGTTTTGTGAGAGATTTGAGTGTGTGTGTTTTGTTAAAGATTTGAGTGTGTGTGTTTTGTGAGAGATTTAAGTGTGGGTGTTTTGTGAGAGATTTGAGTGTGTGTGTTTTGTTAAAGATTTGAGTGTGTGTGTTTTGTGAGAGATTTAAGTGTGGGTGTTTTGTTAAAGATTTAAGTGTGGGTGTTTTGTTAAAGATTTGAGTGTGGGTGTTTTGTTAAAGATTTGAGTGTGGGTGTTTTGTGAGAGATTTAAGTGTGGGTGTTTTGTTAAAGATTTAAGTGTGGGTGTTTTGTTAAAGATTTGAGTGTGGGTGTTTTGTTAAAGATTTGAGTGTGGGTGTTTTGTGAGAGATTTGAGTGTGGGTGTTTTGTGAGAGATTTGAGTGTGGGTGTTTTGTGAGAGATTTAAGTGTGGGTGTTTTGTGAGAGATTTGAGTGTGGGTGTTTTGTGAGAGATTTAAGTGTGGGTGTTTTGTGAGAGATTTGAGTGTGGGTGTTTTGTGAGAGATTTGAGTGTGTGTGTTTTGTTAAAGATTTGAGTGTGTGTGTTTTGTGAGAGATTTAAGTGTGGGTGTTTTGTTAAAGATTTGAGTGTGGGTGTTTTGTGAGAGATTTGAGTGTGTGTGTTTTGTTAAAGATTTGAGTGTGTGTGTTTTGTGAGAGATTTAAGTGTGGGTGTTTTGTGAGAGATTTAAGTGTGTGTGTTTTGTGAGAGATTTAAGTGTGGGTGTTTTGTGAGAGATTTGAGTGTGGGTGTTTTGTTAAAGATTTGAGTGTGTGTGTTTTGTGAGAGATTTAAGTGTGGGTGTTTTGTGAGAGATTTAAGTGTGTGTGTTTTGTGAGAGATTTAAGTGTGGGTGTTTTGTGAGAGATTTGAGTGTGGGTGTTTTGTGAGAGATTTAAGTGTGGGTGTTTTGTGAGAGATTTAAGTGTGTGTGTTTTGTGAGAGATTTAAGTGTGGGTGTTTTGTGAGAGATTTGAGTGTGGGTGTTTTGTTAAAGATTTGAGTGTGTGTGTTTTGTGAGAGATTTAAGTGTGGGTGTTTTGTGAGAGATTTAAGTGTGTGTGTTTTGTGAGAGATTTAAGTGTGGGTGTTTTGTTAAAGATTTGAGTGTGGGTGTTTTGTGGAAGATTTGAGTGTGAGAATTGTGTGTGTGTGTTTGTGTGTGTGTGTGAGTGAGAGAGAGAGCTTTTCGTGACTCTACGGGTGACTGTTTTAGAACAGTCTAGACAGCGATAGAGAGACGGTAGAACAGGCTAGATAGCGATAGAGAGACGGTAGAAGAGGATAGATAGCGATAGAGAGACGGTAGAGGAGGCTAGATAGCGATACAGAGACGGTAGGAGAGGCTAGATAGCGATAGAGAGACGATAGAAGAGGCTAGATAGCGATAGAGAGACAGTAGAAGAGGCTAGATAGCGATAGAGAGACGATAGAAGAGGCTAGATAGCGATAGAGAGACGGTAGAAGAGGCTAGAAGCGATAGAGAGACGGTAGAAAAGGCTAGATAGCGATTGAGAGACGGTAGAAGAGGCTAGACAGCGATAGAGAGACTGTAGAAGAGGCTAGATAGCGATAGAGAGACGGTAGCAGAGGCTAGATAGCGATAGAGAGACGGTAGAAGAGGCTAAATAGCGATAGAGAGACGGTAGGCTAGACAGCGATAGAGAGACTGTAGAAGAGGCTAGATAGCAATAGAGAGTCGGTAGCAGAGGCTAGATAGCGATAGAGAGACGGTAGAAGAGGCTAGATAGCGATAGAGAGACGGTAGAAGAGGCTAGATAGCAATAGAGAGACGGTAGAAGAGGCTTGATAGCGATAGAGAGACGGTAGAAGAGGCTAGATAGCGACAGAGAGACGTTAGAAGTGGCTAGATAGCGACAGAGACGGTAGAAGATTCTAGATAGCTATAGAGAGACTGTAGAAGAGGCTAGATAGCGATAGAGAGACGATAGAAGAGGCTAGATAGCGATAGAGAGACGGTAGAAGAGGCTAGATAGCGATAGAGAGACGGTAGAAGAGGCTAGATAGCGATAGAGAGACGGTAGAAGAGGCTAGATAGCTATAGAGAGACGGTAGCAGAGGCTAGGTAGCGATAGAGAGACGGTAGCAGAGGCTAGATAGCGATAGAGAGACGGTAGCAGAGGCTAGATAGCGATAGAGAGACGGTAGAAGAGGCTAGATAGCGATAGAGAGACGGTAAAAGAGGCTAGATAGCGATAGAGAGACGGTAGAAGAGGCTAGATAGCGATAGAGAGACGATAGAAGAGGCTAGATAGCGATAGAGAGACGATAGAAGAGGCTAGATAGCGATAGAGAGATGGTGGAAGAGGCTAGATAGCGATAGATAGATGGTTGAAGAGGCTAGATAGCGATAGAGAGATGGTAGAAGAGGCTAGATAGCGATAGAGAGATGGTGGAAGAGGCTAGATAGCGATAGAGAGACGATAGAAGAGGCTAGATAGCGATAGAGAGACGGTAGAAGCGGCTAGATAGCGATAGAGAGACGATAGAAGAGGCTAGATAGCGATAGAGAGATGGTGGAAGAGGCTAGATAGCGATAGTGAGACGATAGAAGAGGCTAGATAGCGATAAAGAGACTATAGAAGAGGCTAGAAAGCGATAGATAGACGATAGAAGAGGCTAGATAGCGATAGAGAGACGATATAAGAGGCTAGATAGCGACAGAGAGACGGTGGAAGAGGCTAGACAGCGATAGAGAGACGGATGAAAATGACACGGGGAAGAAAAGACCATGATAGGACTTGATCACCTGTTGCAGTGGGCAAGCTTTAAGAAGAACGGTGGGAAGTACAAAGAAGGAGAAGAAGACGACGAAGGAAAGGAAAGCAAAGGAAAGAAAAAAAGGAAAATAAAGGAAAGCAAACGAAAGAAAGACAGACAGACAGAAAGAAAAAAGGACAAAACACTTTATACTATTTATATATGCACATTAAAAAAAAATATATAAATTATTTATTAATTATTAATTTTTTTTTTCTCTAAACTAAAGAAACTTTTGATCGATATTTTTCCATGCACCGGTAACTTTGTTAGCACACAAGTGTCTGTCGCTGTTCATTTATGTTTGTATATACCTCACTGGCACGCAGGCAATTACTGATGCACGTGCTTGCTGGCGTGGGCGATGTTGAGCTGCCGTGTGTGGACAGGACGTGTGACATCCCCTAATGCAAACATCACAACTAGCTGTCTCTGTTCCCCACAACACCCAGCATTGTTGTGACAGCTACCATCTGCCTGCTGTGGCATGCTGTACAAGTTATGGTTTGCAGATGTTGACGGGTGTGGGAGTGGATTTGGGGTGATGAATAGGACTATCCTCTTGTATCTGCATCTATCTTTTGTTAACGTGGGCACACACACTTAGACACACAACACCTAGTTACTTATATACCTGCTGCACAGGCCTGCGGAGACGGGCTGCAGTCGCTACCTTGTTTCAGGGCTCAAGAAGTTCAAAGGGCCCCATAAAGAGGACATCTTTTTTAAACCTGCATTTTTAAACAGGAAAATAATATTGGAGATGTGTTATATACTCTATACTTTGTGAATATACTCTACACTTTGTGTAAATACTCTATACTTTATATAGTCTATACTTTGTGTGTTATATACTCTATACTTTGTGAATATACTCTACACTTTGTCTATTATATACTCTATACTGTGTGTGTTTTATACTCTATACTTTGTGAATATACTCTAAACTTTGTGTATATACTATATACTTTGTGTGTTATACACTCTGTACATTGTATAGTCTATACTTTGTGTGTTATATACTTATATTTTGTGTGTTTTATACTCTATACTTTGTGAATATATTCTACACTTTGTCTATTATATACTGTATAATGTGTGTGTTTTATACTCTATACTTTGTGAATATACTCTACACATTGTGTATATACTCTATACTTTATGTGTTATATACTCAATACTTTGCATAGTCTATACTTTGTGTGTTATATTCTCTATACTTTGTGAAAATACTCTACACTTTGTGTATATACTATATACTTTGTGTGTTATATACTCTGTACTTTGTATAGTCTACACTTTGTGTGTTATATACTTATATTTTGTGTGTTATATACTCTGTACTTTGTGAATATACTCTACACTTTGTCTATTATATACTCTATACTGTGTGTGTTTTATACTCTATACTTTGTGAATATACACTTTGTGTATATACTCTATACTTTATGTGTTATATACTCTATACATTGTACACTCTATACTTTGTGTGTTGTATACTCTATACTTTGTAAAAAATCTCTACACTTTGTGTTTATACTCTATACTTTGTGTGTTGTATACTCTTTACTTTGTATAGTCTATACTTTGTGTGTTATATACTCTATACTTTGTGAATATACTCTACACTTTGTGTTTATACTCTATACTTTGTGTGTTATATACTCTATACTTTGTAAATATACTCTATACTTTGTGTATATACTCTATACTTTGTGTATATACTCAATAATTTGTCTTTTATGTACTCTATACTGTGTGTGTTTTATACTCTATACTTTGTGAATATACTCTATACTGTGTGTATATACTCTATACTTTGTCTATTATATACTCTACACTTTATGTATGTACAATATACTGTGTGTATATACTCTATAATTTGTGTATATACTCTATACTTTGTGTACATACCTTAAACTTTGTGTATATAGCCAAAAACCGCATTGCAGCCTTGTGTGGCCAAATCTCTTATGAGGTGCGAGACACATTAGGAAAAACAAAACAAAACTGACGTTTTGAATTCTGCATTCAAAATGGATATTAAGTTAAACGATTTTATGATGTTTAGTTTTTAAGATATGCATTTTTAAGTTTGATAGGGGTCAGGAGTTTTCCCATAAACACTCTTGATCTAACTCATCAGAAGACACAACGATTGTTGGATGAGAGACTATCGTCATCTCCGAAACAGGGAATTAGTTTAAGTAGCAATCATGAACACCTTCAAGTTAGTCTTGTTTCAGCACTTAACAATAATTCAGCGACCTGATAAGGTGCACATAATATTTACTACTTCTACCGTCACAACAAACTGTAAAATCAACAAACAAAGGACTTTGTTCATTTCATTATTTAATTGGAAACATGCTGCCAGATACATGACTTTATAAACCAATGGGTATTCGATGTTTAATGTGGTCATTACCCCCACTGCCTACGTTTTCTTCCTCGGAAGTTTCCTTTTTCCAATTTATAACTGAATAGACTTGGCAGTCAAGATCAATTAAGTAAAAAAAAAAAGTCTACTTGGATGCGGACTCGACATTCAGGTCATCAGTCAAGCGTCTATCCACTGTGCCACGACACGCTTCGCTTAATATTGTGAAGAATATATCTACAGGGTTTCACGCAAATGTCCATGCATGTGGGGGTGGGGGGGTGGGGGGTGGGGGGGGGATATATCGCTAACGCTATTACAACTCCAGCTGGGTTTGACGCCTTCTTCAGCATTGGAGCAGTGTGTTTTGGAAACATTAATGGTCACGTAGACCATATTATAACAATAAAAATGGGGTTCATAAAAAACTGAATATTTTTCCAATGAATGGAAACTTAAAGAGAACGCTGTGAAAATACTCAAGTGGGTTTTATAGATCGTAGAATAACGCCTCTTTTTCAGACATAATTATAAAGGTACTATAATAAGAAACGGTTTTTGTGAAATTACCAAACTCATATAGAGCCACCATACATTGCAGGCCGTTTTAGTCATCACTGTTGCCCCTGTTAATTAATTTATCTTGGTTTTTACTCCTGCAGGTGCGGCGACCCGGCACAACGTACGTGTGCAAGATGCCAGCGCCTGAACAAACTTATGTAGTCTCCAGGAATATTTTCTGCACTGCTGTATGTACATCGACCTGAAGGTATTCGATAATTAGCTCTGAGGGTTGCGAAGTACATCGACACGTCGACACGATTACAGATCTCAAGTGTGCAGGATTTAGAACGTACCAGACGCAACTTGGACTTGCTTCTGTTGTGGAGCAGCTGAATCCTCTCGAACTAGTTTATCAGAAAAAAAAAAAAAAAAAACTGCTGTTGTTCGGAAAAGAGCGGCTCTACAACTATTGATTATTAATGTTGCTATAAAAACAGCCTTTTAGTAGTAGTGTTTGTACGTGAGTTTTCGTACGTCCATCATAACCATCAACTTCTAGGTTTGCCTTGAGGCGGCGTCGGAAGTAACCGTTTGCAATCCCGCGCTTGACGTGCGGCAATCGATTCAATGTCAGTTATTTTGAAAAACACGAAATTCAAAACAGCAGTATATATCGAATCGAAAGTCACCTCGGCTTAGATTGCATGTTCTCGAGAAGCTACTCCAGCCAATTATTAACATATCTTTTGATCTGTTATTGGCAAACTTTGTAATCACTTAATAGCAGTTTGCTTTGATCATTTATTCACGAAGGATTGCATCAACTATTGACAATCTTGTGAATGCTCAAAAATATCACCAACTATAGTATACACTGAGAACTCGTGTATGATCGTATATATTGACGTGTTTAACATCTCAGGTTCGTTCAGTAATCTTAATACTGACAACTCATGTGTGCACATTTATCCTATAGTTTGAAATTTTAACTTTGATCGGTAATCGTAACACTTGACAACTTATTTACGATCATTTATTTTAAATGTTGGAATATAAACTGTGATCGATAATCCTAATATTGAAAACTCAGCTTTCATAAGTCATCATATAACCAGTAACCAACGTTATCTTTCACAATGTAACTTGGGTCCACTTGTAAGGACAATGTTATGGAGAAAACCCATACGATGTTAGTTTTGACAAGATTGCATCATGTAGTTTGTTAATCTTCACTTTAATGTGTCATCATTAACAACGGCAATGGCAACAACAACAACAGCAGCAACAACAAAATACAACCCATAACTTTGAAACTTTCATGTGGTAAATTAATTGTTAAATAAGTATGCAGGCATAATGTGGCGTTTTCAACACAAGCCTGTGATTATTGATGCCAAACAAAGCCGTCTAAATATCTTAAATGTGAAAGTCTTTACTGTGTAAAACTCATGCCGTCTTAAATGTGAAAGTCTTTACTGTGTAAAACGCATGCCGTCTATCTTAAATGTGAAAGTCTTTACTGTGTAAAACTCATGCCGTCTATCTTAAATGTGAAAGTCTTCGCTGTGTAAAACACATGCCGTCTTAAATGTGAAAGTCTTCACTGTGTAAAACACATGCCGTCTACTCAGGGTGAGCACACCCGGGGAGTGCCTGCGGGGAAACACGCTCAACAAAGGTCACATAGACCAGGAGCCGAACCGGCACCAGCATTGCTAACCAGCATTCCCGTGTCAGTTGTGTATGTCAAGACATAGTAGGTACTTAAGAGGGATAGTTCACAGGTCACTGGCCGGCACTAGCAGTCAGGGAGGTGTACACTTGAGTGAAGTGTTTCCTGGGGATTCCACACGGGTTTGTCCGCTGCAAGGATCGTTCCACTACCTGGGGTGTATACACTGGGAGCACAAACAGCCTTGTCAGGCAGATCTGGGAGAACGTGTGAGAATCAACTCTCCTCTATCTTCTTCAGGCTAATTACTTGATCTCTGGCTGCGGCTTTCAACACGCTGGAAGAAACCATGTAGGCGCTTCAGGCAGATTTTCCTTGGAACTTATAAATGACAACGTGATAACAAAGTATTATCCACCTTCTACATGAGTAAAAAGCAGTAAAATGTGCCATGAAAGCCATATATTTTCGGTAAAAGGTTTTACATATCCTCTGGTTTATTGTGTATAAAGTGGTATTTTGTGCTTTCATATAACTAATAATGGAAACAACTTTGAACCGGTAGTGTAACCATGAGGAGACAACTCCGCCGATGGACCAAGTCGTTCTTGTGCGCATTACCTGCCTTCGCATTCATCTTAATGACGATATTCTACAATGGATTCTTTATTGCAACCATTAATTTCGGCGGAAGCTCGAACGAAGACAGCATGAGAAACAGCAACAAAGGTTTCCGAAAGCTTCTAGAGGACGGGCACTTGCCTCCGGGGAGAGATCGCTACAACTCAAGCTCGTTGGCTCATCGTTTGCCTCAGTGCATCATTATCGGAGCAAGAAAGTGTGGCACTCGAGCTCTTATTGAATTTCTCAAACTTCATCCTCAGATTATTTCTCCCAATGACGAGATGCATTTTTTCAGCAATGACACAAATTACAAGCTTGGCTTCGAGTGGTACCGCAAGAAAATGCCGCTATCCTACCCCGATCAAATCACCATAGAAAAGACTCCGAAATATTTCATCTCTGTCATTAGTCCTAGCAGAATCCATCGAATGAACAGTTCCATTAAACTGATCGCAATCCTGCGACACCCAACCACCCGAGTCATCTCTGATTATACACAGATCTGCGCCAACAAGCAATCCAAGAACGAGACAGCTGAACCATTTGAGCTTCGAGCACTGGACAAACAAACCGGGCACATCAACCCTGTCTACAAAGCCACACAAATCAGCATGTACCACCTTCACATCTCTCGCTGGCTGCAGCTGTTCCCTCTAAACCAGCTGCATATCGTCGATGGTGACAACCTCATACTAAACCCTCTAGAAGAAATCCGAAAGATCGAACAGTTTCTCAATCTACCTCACCTCGTGAACCCAGACAGCTTCTACTACAACAGCACCCGAGGCTTCTACTGTATGAGAAAGACTAAGACCGGGCCTGAGCAATGCCTGGGAGCCAATAAGGGTAGAAAGCACGTGAACCTCAGTAAAAAGGTCATTACTAAACTGAACAAATTTTTCAAGCCACACAACGAACAGTTGTACAAACTTATCGGCCGACGGTTCCCATGGAGATGACCCCAGGGGTTGCTTTTGTAATATCAAACTGTTCCAAATTTAAAATGAGAAAACAATTCCAGGGTTCGGGGGAAATCCAGGCGTCACTCTATCCTCGCGCGCACGCGTGTGTGTCAGTGTATATATATATATATATATATATATATATATATATATATATATATATATATATATATATGTGTGTGTGTGTGTGTGTGTGTGTGTGTGTGTGTGAAAGGGGAACGAGGAGGGGGGGGGGCACTGAGGTAGTGCGTGCGCGCAGTAACGAAGATATCACTGTAATATATTTCACGCCCAGACTGAAACCTGGAATGTGTCGTGAAACATTTTCATCATCGTCATAATTATCATCAATATTATATTGATACCTGTATGTTCTTTCTGGTATGTTGGAATACCTCTTCTGACCACTAGATCAGTGCCATTCAACGTGACGGCCTCGACCCACAGGTGGCGCACAGTAAAGTCCCGGTGGGTGGCTAACAAGGTTTGTTTAATCATGTCATTATGAAGGGAATGTGGTGTTTCGCTTCCAGTTTGTAGGATCAGCACCGCAAGGACTTCCTGTCTGTGTGAAAAGACTAAAAAAGGCGGAAAAATCCAATGGCTGTTATTGTATCAGAAACAACGATCCAGCCATATCTGTCACATTTGTTAACCTCTAAGCAGCAGCCCAGTCTCTCAGAAATATACAATATTGTTTGGTCACGTGATGGGAAGGAGAAAACTGGAGTACATCGTAATGGTGGGAAAGTTGGAGGGAAGGACAGGCAGAGAGAGAAAGAGAGAGAGAGAGAGAGAGAGAGAGAGAGAGAGAGAGAGAGAGAGAGAGAGAGAGAGAGAGAGAGAGACCGAGAGAACAGATGCTGGACAGTTTGACATCATGGCATGGAGGATCATCTGTGTCAGAGTTAATTGAAAGTACACGAGACAGAAGGTTGTGGATAGACATGACTACCAGCGCTATAAGGCGTTTATGTTTGTTTCATGTTTAGTTATCTGTCAGGTGGGTCCCCAGAATGTCTACTGTTTTGGTGGACCAGGGGTCTGAACAGATGAGAAACCCAGCCTTATATTTCCCTTGGCTAATGTACGAAACACGACTTTCTATCTGTTTTCGGTACATGTAACGTTAGTCTCCCCAGATCCCGCGCATATACACACTAGCTCACTTCTGATTGGTAGTTCCTGAACCTGTTACCTTGGCACAAGGTTACTGGGGTGTTCCGCAATGCCGTTGATATCGTGTGTTGTATATTTCATTACGCCAACGCTTTTAACACTCCAAAAACACGGAGAAACGGGCCCTAACACAAATACCTTAGAGAGTGCTGCAACCTATGTCACAGGCATTTGTTTTCTCGGAATGGAAACGTAAATGCAAGACAACGCATAAAGAAAACAGCGGAGCGGGACACACCCGTAACCTTGAGAACAGTGACCCAGCCCACCAAACTTGTGAATAAGAGGTGACCTTCTCCAAATGGGGAGATTATCGTTACTTTAACCCTGTTTTTTTTTTTTTGCAGCCAGCAAACCACACACCTTTATTTGTGACTGTAGTTTAGACACGGGGAAAGTCTAACTCTGCACCGGCTGTAGTGAATACAGTGAATCTGTTACCCTGAGGATTTAGGTCCGTAAGGCCAGTGTTCTTGCCACGAACTGTGCAGGTTAGGATTTTATTTGTGCTGTCACGCGAGGCCAGCTTCTCCTTCCTCCTTTTTGTGGGTTTCATGGAGTCAGGTTTAGGGGTGGGGTTGGGTCTTGGGGGGGGGGGGTGGGGGGGGGGTGAGGCATTGACAGAAGAGGCCCACTTGAGAAGCATGTTATCAAAGGCGACTCATTAAGGAATTCGAACCTGTATCTCACGCCTGAGGGTCAAGTGTTCTTAATAACCGTTATTTATAACCGAAACGTCATGTGAACTAATCAGGGTAAGCAAAGGATATGCGATTTTTTTTTTTAATTTTGTAAAATAAACTGTGCTTTTAATATATAAATAATTCACCCTATGAATTAAACCCGTTCTGCTTGAGTTAGAGGCAGACGGACACTGTTTCTATGACCGGGTGTCTCACTTTGTCTGTATCCGTGTCTAATTCTGCATTTCGTTTATATATTAATAAATAACTATATTCACATGGGGTAATTTACTGTACTTTTGTTTGTGTTACGGGCTAAGTGTTGTAATCATTGTCTGTGTCGACAGAAAATGCAGATAGTACCAACGCCAGAATTTAGAAGAAAACAACACGTGCAATGGTTCGGATATACATCGCGATTGCCAACAGACTGTGTACAGACGCGAACATTGGTGTATAAACCAAGGGGGATTCTAGAGAGACGCCGAACATGCAAACGAGTGGCAGAGGGATTCACACAGTTTCATGGCACGCCGCCACGGAGAAAACATGGGAACAAGGAAAAAAAAAAGGGGGGGGGGAATTATTGGCTTCCCCACGAGGCAATTAAAACAGGATGATAAACAAATTAACATGCACTTATTGATACTCATTGGTTTATGTTAACCTTTAGACGACAGATCAACATCATGGCACTAGTGTAGAAACCTATAAGTGCTCCGTTCTACTGCTGACTTAACCCTGAGTCCAACAAATCTCAGGGCTCTGCACGAACTCCGTAACACGGGCGAGGATCCTGAAATACGTTTTGCAGATTTTTAACACCAAATTTTCCCGGGCAGCGCAGTTACTCCAAAGCAAGTGTCATTACTGCCTCGGTCTATCTACCACCAACACTGGAACGTAGACATAATTCTGATCTAACCATTGGAATAGCATAGTCTGTTACATAATTATATGTTGACTAAAAGGATCCTTTTCTGTGCCTTCAGGCATATAGATATGTAGGTAGTTGTACCCCACCAGGACATCACACAAGCGATAAACACCCGGTGACACAAAGTGCCACCATGCGGATGGGGATCACTTGTGGAGGGGTCCCAGAAACCCCTTTCAGCCTTTAGGCCATATCTATGGCTACGCCATATTTATGACCTGGCTACATTCAGGGCCCCCGGCAGAAGCCCAGGGTGGGGCTTCAGGCATATAGTGCTTTATAGACCCAGTCGGTACTTGATGGGTAATGTAGTCAACATGACGCCAGCCGCATTTACTTCCCAGGACTTTGTTTGGTACCCGTTTAAGGCAAGGTCGACATGGAAGCTATGGTCATTTTTGAAAAAAAGTTTAGTTTTCACTGGGACCTCAACCCACCGTGACCTTCAGATCCGCAGGCTAGCGTCCAGCGGTTGCAACACGGCTGCTCCTTGTGTTAAACCAATGGAAGGTGAAATCACGAACTCAAAACATGTTGGCCGTAATCAAGGGAAACTATCATAAAAATATATTTTTAAAAATGATAAATTCAATTGTGTCCCTTGAAGTCTTTGTGATTCTGTGACGAAAATTGTGGAAATGAGCAAGTAGAAAGATATCACACGAGGAACGTAGATCGGCGGTCGCGAATATTGAAACACACCAGATTTCTATTTATAATTTGAAATAAAGACGTGTGTACATTTGTGCTGGAGAGACGGGGCACATATTCACCCCCACCCCCCCCCCCCCCAACTAGAAAACTATTTCGGCAACATAAATGACGGTATTTCTTCTTCTCTGCTTCTTCTGCTTCTTCTGCTTCTTCTGCTGCTTCTGCTTCTGCTTCTTCTTCTGCTTCTTCTTCTGCTTCTTCTGCTTCTTCTTCTTCTTCTTCTTCTTCTTCTTCTTCTTCTTCTTCTTCTTCTTCTTCTGCTTCTTCTTCTTCTGCTTCTTCTGCTTCTTCTGCTTCTTCTTCTTCTTCTTCTTCTTCTTCTTCTTCTTCTTCTTCTTCTTCTTCTTCTTCTTCTTCTTCTTCTTCTTCTTCTTCTTCTTCTTCTTCTTCTTCTTCTTCTTCTTCTTCTTCTTCTTCTTCTTCTTCTGCTTCTTCTTCTGCTTCTTCTTCTTCTTCTTCTTCTTCTTCTGCTTCTTCCTCTTCTTCTTCTGCTTCTTCTGCTTCTTCTGCTTCTTCTGCTTCTTTTTCTTCTGCTTCTTCTTCTTCTTCTTCTTCTGCTTCTTCTGCTTCTTCTTCTTCTTCTTCTTCTGCTTCTTCTTCTTCTTCTGCTTCTTCTTCTTCTTCTGCTTCTTCTGCTTCTTCTTCTTCTTCTTCTTCTTCTTCTTCTTCTTCTTCTTCTTCTTCTTCTTCTTCTTCTTCTTCTTCTTCTTCTTCTTCTTCTTCTTCTTCTTCTTCTTCTTCTTCTTCTTCTTCTTCTTCTTCTTCTTCTTCTTCTTCTTCTTCTTCTTCTTCTTCTTCTGCTTCTTCTGCTTCTTCTGCTTCTTCTTCTTCTTCTTCTTCTTCTTCTTCTTCTTCTTCTTCTTCTTCTTCTTCTTCTTCTTCTTCTTCTTCCTTCTTCTTCTTTTCTTCTTCTTCTTCTTCTTCTTCTTCTTCTTCTTCTTCTTCTTCTTCTTCTTCTTCTTCTTCTTCTTCTTCTTCTTCTGCTTCTTCTGCTTCACGATCATCATCTCATATGAAAACGGGTCATCCCCTTGTGGGATGCAATGTTTCGTTATTTCGAAGCCCTACTCTGGCTCTTGCCATGGGCCGCAAAATAGCCCGGCCATACATATCGTCTAATGGCTGAACGCAGTTTTTTTGGAACCTATCCACGGGTGATCCTCATCCACATGGTGGCACTTTGTGTCATCGGGTGTTTATCGCTTGTGTGATGTCCTAGTGGGGTAAAATGTACTACTACTTAATAAAACAGTACTGATTGATATTGGAATTCATAATTTTTAATTTAAAATTAGTTTTAATTTCTTTTAACCGCCACCAATTTCCTTGATTTAGGCTGCTCTTGCATTTTGTATGTGTGTACTTCTGTTGTAATATTTATGCGAGCATGACTTTGTGTGAAAACATTCCCCAAAGAGTGAACAGACAGGTATATAATTAGGTTTTGAAATTTCAGCCAAAGATGTCCCAGTAAATATTGACAGAACATATATGTCATGTTCTGTATTTATGTATGCATGATTTTGTGAGAAAATTGATGTGTGTGATTTTTGAGTGCAGATACATTATGTTATTTTTTCCCCATATTGTTCTTTGTTTGTATAAAAGGTCTCTGTGTTGTGTTGTCTGTGCGTGTTTATATATTTGTTGTATATGTTTGTTTATGTAAGTGCTTTTTCTTTGTTGTCTTTAATTTTGTGAATGCATTAATGCAGATATATGCATTCACCATCGTTGATTGTTAGTGTCACTTGATTCAGATGGAACAGTGATAGGAATTATGTGTGGGTTTTCATTGGTTTAAGAATGGAGTAGCTATGAGGAGACGTTGAAACTACAATAGCTTGATACCTTGATGGTCAATGTATAATATCAGATATATGTATTTCAATTACTAATTATGTGTAAATTTACGGAGCCGCTATGGTGCTATACCCTCGTCTGCGAATTTGAAGGTGGCGGGTTCAAATCCGAATAGTGCTAGACGTTTTACAACTAAAATAATATTGGCTCCCAGATCGACCCAGCTTCAAATGGTTGCCAGTTAAGCATCCTGGGAAGTAAAGGCGGCATGCTGCTGACCACCTCACCCACCAAATGTTGATTGGTCTATAATAGATCGGTCTCGCTCTGTATGCCCAATACGCCTGAAGACGTGTAAAATTATCCTTTCTTGTGTAAATCTATATGCTCTGTCTATGTATGTGTGCGCCCACATATATACACAAACAGATACATGCATGGGGACTCAATCGAACACACACACCCACACACATTTTTATCTATATATTTGTATATATATATATATATATATATATATATATATATATATATATATATATATATATATATATATATATATATATATATATACACACACACACACACAATTGTATGTATCACTGTGTATATGTGAGTGTATGTGTAATTATTTATATATTTGCCAGCTAGAATGATGTAAGTGGTTGTAGCATACTCTATTTTATTTGTATGTAAGAAAGCTGGTGCATACAGTATGCCGTACGAATGGTGGCAGTAATATGGTAAACATATGCATTTTATATTTTCTTGCCATACTTGAAAGTTAGCCTCTAGTGGCCAAATGAGGACTCACAGAAAAAGACAACAGAGTCAATGTACACTTTAAAAAATCAGTAATTATGTCCATATAGCAGGAATACTACACACTACTAGAACCACAGAGAAGGAGTGGTTAGGGGAGAGAAGAAGGAGGAGGAAGATAAAGACGCAGAAAAATAAGAGGAGAAAGAAGGAGGAGGAGAAGGCGGATTAGGAAGAGGAGGAAAAGAAAAGAAAAGAAGAAGAAGAAGAAGAAGAAGAAGAAGAAGAAGAAGAAGAAGAAGAAGAAGAAGAAGAAGAAGAAGAAGAAGAAGAAGAAGAAAAATAAGAAAAAAAGGAAAGAGAAAAAAAAAACATGAATAAAAATCAAGAACAAAATGAAGAACAAGGAAAAGATGAGCAGGGAAGAAGACGATGAAAAAAAAAAAAAAAAGGTAAAAAGATACTAGCTGTCACTTCAGTCACTGAAGTAGTATGTCACGGTATTTCGGAGCGATGAGCCGATAACCTGCCCATCTAGGCGTCACGTATTCACACACTCGTCGAGCTGAATCTTAAAATACTAGTCTGGCGTCCGATTCCGACCCAGTCCGAGACAGGTGCTGGGAAATATAGCATGTAGTACTTGAGTACTTGTAGAACGGAGCCAAGTCTTTTTTGATGTTGTTAAGTCTGGTTCCGTCTGAATTTGAACCCACGACCTTCGGATGCACAGGCGAGCTTTGACATGAGCTTGAATGTTTTTATATCATATATGTCTGCGCGCGCCAATGTGTGCGGGTTGCTGGGTGTGAAGGGCATGTCGGGGGCTGGGGGAAAGGGGGGGGGGGTGGGACATTTGAGAGAGATGGAGAGATATTATATAATAATTTCACCATATTGTAACAATAATATATGAGATAAACGTGTACAAAAATACAAACATAATTAAAGGTTCTCTGTGAAATATGTGTGGTCGTTGCTGTATTTCATGTTAGTAATATTCACGAAAGATTTAGATCAGGGATGAACCAGCCTTTTCCGTCTCCTGGCCAAATTTACAATTCCCAACCTGGTCGGCGGCCATATATAGGAAAACACTCCATTAGGAACACAGCACCCAGACACTGTCTCCCAATGTCTGTTTTGTCAGCAATACTTGTTTCACTTGCAGGGTCAAAGTTTATAGTTATCATGGTTTAGTTTATGACTATTTTAGATGTGGATATTTGGATTTCTTTGTCTACACATGGAGGTATGTTTTTGTGCTCTGCTATTTGTGGAAGCTTGGGGACCAGATTATGTAGAAATTGTACCCAGCCCTACATGGCCAGTAAAAGTTCCTCCGCGGGTCAGTTCTGGCTCGCTGACCATAGTTTGCCCACACCTGATGAATAGCAACTCTTGTAGTGGTGCCATTTGTGTATACAATGGTTTAGGGGTGGGTGCCATTGGTGAATACAATAGCACATCTATGTGTAGCGTTGCGCTCTAGAAGTCAGCTATTGAACCCTTGCGTTTACACATCCGCACGTTTCGCATCTGGAAACTATTCAACAACAAAGAAACAAAAAATGTGCCAGTTCTCCGTTTTTAGCAAAAATACACAAGAACAATTGCGCATGCTTCTTCAATTGCACATTTCACAACCACAGTCGTAACTTTCAATCGATTTAGGAATGCGTTTTTAACACCTAACAATCTGCTTAACTGGACCCTTTTTCTCTCTCTAAAACTGACCTTGGCTCCCAGGTCGACACAACTTTAAATGTGTACCAGGTAAAGTCCTGGGAAGTGAAGGCGGCCGGGGTGAGGTTGACCACATCACTCATCTGGTGCTTTTTGCTCTCTATAACATATAGGTCTAGCCCTATATGCCTAATACGTCTGAAAGCGAGGAAAAGGGTCATTTACTTTTACGAACATCTGCTCATAAATCTGAATAAAGTGCCGTCGCCCAATGGAATCGAACACTCGTCTCCATGTCAACTTGTAGATGAACATTCTTCTTGTTATAGTCCATGCCATGTGGCGCTTACAGTCGTGTCTATCTACAGCCTTCAGTCTCATAACATGTATATCAACTCTTGACACAGATGATCTTCCATGCCTTGATGTCAAACTATCTACAGCCTTCAGTCTCATAACGTGTATATCAACTCTTGACACAGATGATCTTCCATGCCTTGATGTCAAACTATCTACAGCCTTCTGTCTCATAACGTGTATATCAACTCTTGACACAGATGATCTTCCATGCCTTGATGTCAAACTATCTACAGCCTTCTGTCTCATAAAGTGTATATCAACTCTTGACACAGATGATCTTCCATGCCTTGATGTCAAACTATCTACAGCCTTCTGTCTCATAACGTGTATATCAACTCTTGACACAGATGATCTTCCATAACTTGAAGTTAAACTATCTACATCCTTCTGTCTCATAACATGTATATTAACTCTTGACACAGATGATCTTCCATGCCTTGATGTCAAACTATCTACAGCCTTCTGTCTCATAACGTGTATATCAACTCTTGACACAGATGATCTTCCATGCCTTGATGTCAAACTCTCCAGCATCTTTCATGCCTTGATGTCAAACTCTCCAGCATCTTCCATACATTGATGTCAAACTCTCCAGCATCTTCGCTTTTGATCTCCCTCTGCGCTTTTCCCCCTCCAACTTTTCCACCTTATGTTCACTCTAGTTTTCCCCTGCTCATGACATGCTTCCTATAGTACCAGAGATACCAATTTGCAGGGGCGCCAGCACATAGAAACCATAGATGGGGGGGGGGGGGGGCGAAGGCCAGCTCCCTTACACATTGTTTAGAAGCGGACCCTCAGCGTCTTTAAGCTTGCTTTATGTCCTCTGTTATTTTAATAATAATAATAATAATAATAATAATAATCTTAGTAATAATTGTCTGAACAGGAGGTGCCGCCACAAAGAAATCATTGGGGGAGAAGTTGAGGACCCTTGTAATTTTTTTAGGTAAGGGTTCAACGGGCTTAAACCTCGATTAATGCGCTGTTACTAGTGTTATTATTATTACTATTAATAATTCTGTTATGCGCCTAATGTCAAAAAGAAATATTTTTGAAATTATATAAAATGTACGGCTGCAACCTAAACACTGGCAAATTCTAGCCGGAAAAAGGCGAAGTAAGGAGCTGAGTTCCCCCAAAACTTTGGCTCTAAGTGCCCTTTCTCTCACGCCCCAAATAGAAAAAGGGAAGTTGATGGCTCAAGGTAACCTGAGTCCTTCGATCCGATGCTGACTGGGAAATACGTAAATAATATATGTAATAGAATATAATATCCATCACAGTTGTCGAGTCAGCCCCAGCATTTTGCGGCTGTTTGTGATGTTACTTTAGTCTGCTCCAGAAGTCGTGGATAACTTCGAAAATCTCTCTCTCTCTCTCTCTCTCTCTCTCTCTCTCTCTCTCTCTCTGTCTCTCTCTCTCTCTTTCTCTCTCTCTCGCAGGTCTCTCGTATCTCACATGTAAGTCTCTCTCTCTGGTTAGTCTCTCGTATCTCACATGTAAGTCTCTCTCTCTGGTTAGTCTCTCGTATCTCACATGTAAGTCTCTTTATCGTAGTTTTTCCCCGTTGTCTAGTCTACCAACTCTGTGCTATCTACCTTACACGTAACATCGACTTTGTTGGTTTATAAACTGTATATACAAGTGGTTCTCAACCTTCTTACTGCTGCTACCCTTTAATGCAGTTACTCAAGTTGTGGCCACCCTTTAATACAGTTACTCAAGTTGTGGCCACCCTTTAATACAGTTACTCAAGTTGTGGCCACCCTTTAATACAGTTATTCAAGTTGTGGCCACCCTTTAATACAGTTACTCAAGTTGTTGCCACCCTTGAATACAGTTACTCAAGTTGTGGCCACCCTTTAATACAGTTACTCATGTTGTGGCCACCCTTTAATACAGTTACTCAAGTTGTGGCCACTCTTTAATACAGTTACTCATGTTGTGGCCACCCTTGAATACAGTTACTCAAGTTGTGGCCACCCTTTAATACAGTTACTCATGTTGTGGCCACCCTTTAATACAGTTACTCAAGTTGTGACCACCCTTTAATACAGTTACTGAAGTTGTAACCACCCTTTAATACAGTTACTCAAGTTGTGGCCACTCTTTAATACAGTTACTCATGTTGTGGCCACCCTTTAATACAGTTACTCATGTTGTGGCCACCCTTTAATACAGTTACTCAAGTTGTGGCCACCCTTTAATACAGTTACTCATGTTGTGGCCACCCTTTAATACAGTTACTCATGTTGTGGCCACCCTTTAATACAGTTACTCAAGTTGTGGCCACCCTTTAATACAGTTACTCAAGTTGTGACCACCCTTTAATACAGTTACTTAAGTTGTGGCCACCCTTTAATACAGTTACTCAAGTTGTGGTCACCCTTTAATACAGTTACTCAAGTTGTGGCCATCCTTTAATACAGTTACTCAAGTTGTAGCCACCCTTTAATACAGTTACTCAAGTTGTGGCCACCCTTTAATACAGTTACTCAAGTTGTGGCCACTCTTTAATACAGTTACTCATGTTGTGGCCATCCTTTAATACAGTTACTCAAGTTGTAGCCACTCTTTAATACAGTTACTCAAGTTGTGGCCACCCTTTAATACAGTTACTCAAGTTGTGGTCACCCTTTAATACAGTTACTCAAGTTGTGGCCACCCTTTAATACAGTTACTCAAGTTGTGACCACCCTTTAATACAGTTACTCAAGTTGTGACCACCCTTTAATACAGTTACTTAAGTTGTGGTCACCCTTTAATACAGTTACTCAAGTTGTGGTCACCCTTTAATACAGTTACTCAAGTTGTGACCACCCTTTAATACAGTTACTCAAGTTGTGACCACCCTTTAATACAGTTACTCAAGTTGTGGCCACCCTTTAATACAGTTACTCAAGTTGTGGTCACCCTTTAATACAGTTACTCAAGTTGTGGCCATCCTTTAATACAGTTACTCAAGTTGTAGCCACCCTTTAATACAGTTACTCAAGTTGTGGCCACCCTTTAATACAGTTACTCAAGTTGTGGCCACTCTTTAATACAGTTACTCATGTTGTGGCCATCCTTTAATACAGTTACTCAAGTTGTAGCCACCCTTTAATACAGTTACTCAAGTTGTGGCCACCCTTTAATACAGTTACTCAAGTTGTGGCCACTCTTTAATACAGTTACTCATGTTGTGGCCATCCTTTAATACAGTTACTCAAGTTGTAGCCACTCTTTAATACAGTTACTCAAGTTGTGGCCACCCTTTAATACAGTTCCTCAAGTTGTGGCCACCCTTTAATACAGTTCCTCAAGTTGTGGCCACCCTTTAATACAGTTCCTCAAGTTGTGGCCACCCTTTAATACAGTTCCTCAAGTTGTGGCCACCCTTTAATACAGTTTCTCATGTTGTGGCCACCCTTTAATACAGTTACTCAAGTTGTGGCCACCCTTTAATACAGTTCCTCAAGTTGTGGCCACCCTTTAATACAGTTCCTCAAGTTGTGGCCACCCTTTAATACAGTTACTCAAGTTGTGGCCACCCTTTAATACAGTTACTCAAGTTGTGGCCACCCTTTAATACAGTTCCTCAAGTTGTGGCCACCCTAAACTCAATAACTTTTGGGTGGAGATTGTTGCAGTTTGGCATTCACCCTGTTACTAGTCACGTCCTTGTCAGATTTTTTGACAATGTAAACGACCTCTGATTTTCATTTTGCTTTGCTTGCGGTATATGAAGAAACAGACACCTATTCAAAGCAATAATGAAGAAACAGACACCTATTCAAAGCAATAATGAAGAAACAGACACCTATTCAAAGCAATAATGAAGAAACAGACACCTATTCAAAGCAATAATGAAGAAACAGACACAGATTCAAAGCAAATGATGAAGAAACAGACACTGAATCAAAGCAAATAATGAAGATACAGACACAAATTCGAAGCAAACAATGAGCATGCTTACAGTTAACTGAGTAACAGTAACTTTTCAAAAATTCAAAATCCACTTGTTTCATGGGCGTTTCACTCTCGGGCTGTTATTTCCGACATTAGCTTCCTGTGAGTTGTGAATTTTTCATTGTATGCGCAATAGGCTAACCAAATAATCACTACACATTGCTGCACATGTAAGCTGATTTCTAGACAGTCTCCATGCGTGTGTCAGTTACTTTATATTATATTAAAAAAATTTTTTTTAGGTGCACACAATTTATTTGTCAAACAAAGGTAAAAGAACATCGCAGACAAGAGCAGCACCTGTGACTTTTGTGTGTCAGGGCACGGCTTTTCAAACGCACTGTATTTAGCTGTACGCTCAGAAGTTTGCCATAGCCGCTGAATGTTCGGCCTTCAATACCACTGTCGAAGCCAACACATGGTGGCCTTCAACCTAATCACTTGCAGCTGAGATAGAACCGGCACCTCGAAAAGGATGACCCGGAGGAGGGGGTAGTCTTAGCATCCCAAACATCTTTCTGGGCTGACGAAGTGGGGGGGGGGGGGGGGTAGGGAGTTCATTTGGGAATAACCCCCAAATTCAAGCGCCGCTGGTAGAGTATAAATGTGTCATAAGAATACGAGGATATTTAAAAAAAAAAATTTAGTTAAATGTCTAGCCTAGTGTACTCTTCTTTCAAAAATTTTTTGCCTAGGCTAAACTAACAGAACATCACACCCATACACTCTAACAGCACTTTACGTCACGCTGTAAAAACATTTTCAGACATAAACTAGGATCAGGAAACCTGGTCAGAATCCGCTGACATACTCATCGTCCAAAAAATACGGTAACCCGATCGCGCCTATTCCACCAAACCATTTCTTTTTAAATCAGTTAGGGAACTACGGGTAACCGTACCCGGAGTTGACGTTCTGTTATCAAAGCTATCTTGCCATGTATTCAAGGTATCTAATTACCTCACAATTACATACGACCGCACACATTATTACAGTGTCACTGCTTGTTTTAGGAATATGTTACATCCTTCCAGATTGGGGCGTGTTCTGAAAACCGCTGTAGCTAGTTCGTGTGATGTACGAAAGTATTTCTCCCATTTTTAACACTCTTGCAAAGAGCAATCCTAGATGTTTTGGCTACACGCTAAAAGTGATTGGCGCTAAAAGTAAGAATCAGATTCCAAATTCCTTTCGACCAGTTTGGGCCGTGGTCTCAGTCACGATGCATGCTGGGATATTTCCTCTTGGTTTAGCTTACAATTCTCCACTGAAGGATTTCTAAACTTTTCCATGCAACGGAATGGACCCTTTCGTTTGGAAGTTAGAAATGCTTTTGAAATTCATTAGTATAATTGCCAGAGAGCTTGTGCCTTGTGCGATTAACTGTGATTGTAACTTATGTTATGTTAAAACTACTTCAATCGATGATGAACTGCATTTCTAGTGTCGGAATCTCTGTGTTGGCAGGTCTGAGGATGCCTTTTGCATATTTTGCGCGCGTATGCTATTGAATTTGCTAGGACTACAGACTGTATCAGTGTTTTTCCTAGGATTGGATTTAGACTTGATGAGCTCCTTAGCTATATAACGTACCGAGGCCCTTACCGATTTAAATCACACCAGAAAAACGTTACTATATATATATATATATATATATATATATATATATATATATATATATATATATATATACACACACAGAGATACACACACCTTCTAAACGTAGGGATAGAAGGACTCATCATCATCATGTGTCCTGCCAACTGGCGTAGGCGCTCATGCGTTTCCACAGATCACGACCCCTGGTTGACTGGAACAGCTCTCTTGATGATATCTTTCCATGCCATCGTTTTAGCTTATCCATCATCATCTCTCTTGGTATGCCTCTACCCCTTTTTTCGCTGATCTTTCCTGTTGCCACAATGTTCTCCAATGTCTCTCTTCTCATTATATGGCAAAAGAACAGTGTTTGTCTCTTTCTTATTGTTGTATATAGAGATCTACTTTCATTAGCTTTTTCAAACAATCGTTAGTTACTCTGGCCGTCCAAGCTATTCTTAATATTCGTCTCAGAAACCACATCTCCGTTGCTTCCAAATTCTTCTTAATTTTTCACCGACATTCCAAGATTCGCTGCCGTACAGCAAAACAGGTTCTATGTAACATTGTAGCACTCTCATACAGTAGAACTATGTAGTCATTTAATTTGTAGATAAAAAGGATAGAAAGATAGTGTTTGTAAAAGCACAGACATGATATAATCCTACAAAAGACTATACTAAAAACAAATTGCATTCAATATGTTCAAACAAAATTGCATTTGTTGAAAAAAAAAGAGAATTTGTTGAGGCTCCTGTAAGTTGTGAGGTCCTAAGCTGCAGCTTTGTCAACTTGTGTCTAAAGCCACCACTGGTTATTCTGCAAGGGACAGTGATGGACACTTGGTGACTTTAGTTGGTACAGGAACGCAGCAACCAGGGGATGACCCGTTTGCTGGGAAGGTGGACCTGAGATAACCTTAATGAGTATAATGCAGACATTTACATTAATTAATTACTATTTAGGCACTTCGGTAGCGCAGTGGCTTGAAGCTTAACGGAGCTCCCGAATGTCTAGGGATTGAAGCCACGACGAGGAGAGTCTTTAAAATGACATAGGCTCTCATTTAGAAAACTCCTTAACAGTATAAAAATATTGTTTTCAACAATGTCAACTTAAAATGCTACAGCAAAGGACGGAATCAAGTATTCAAGGTGCGACCATCAGAACAAGAATCTGTTGGTGCCTTCCTATTTCTTAGGACCCTGCCTAGTACTCTGTAACAGTTTTGTAAAAAGTCCAGCTTACTTCGGATTTGAACATACGATATTCTGATTCCCAGGCTAGAGTCTAGCCGCTACACCGCGGAGGCTTCCCTTTTTTTTTAATAAAAAAAAATGGAAACTAGCTATTATTGTTATTATGATTATTATTTCTAGAATACTGAATTATTATTCTGACACCCAGTACATGAAATATTTAAAAATTTAACACAGCGTATACAAACAGTGCAGTCACGGATTTTTGAGAACTAGGTAGGCGGTTAGTTGGTGAACACATAACCAAGTCCCCACACACAAACACACACACACACACATATTTGTATCAGTGCCGGATTTATACCTAATTAAGCCCTATGCTGTTAAAACCTTGAGGCCCCTACCGTTTTACGTTACACCAGCCAATCTCAGAAAAGAGCCGCAATGGTGTAGCGGTAACACGCTCGTCTGCGGATCTGAAAGCCGCGGGTTCAAGTCCTGACAAAGCCATAATTAAATTATTTGACATATTAGATTTTTTGACTTATGGTTCGACCCGTTCTAAAAGGTATACCATGTGAGGTCCTAGGAAGTAAAGGCGACCGGTGTAATGCTGATCGCCTTACTCACCGAGTAGTCTATTTATTCTTTCAGTGCAAAACAATTATTTCTCCAACCTCCTTCTGTCCCAACGAGTCGAGCATAAAACAGTTCATACTTAGATCTGTACGAGTTAAAACAGACACAGTGGGACAGCAATAGGCACACTAATAGTTCAGATACAAGTGGTTAATATAACGACTCAGTGATAGAAAAGGCACACTAATAATTGAGATACAATGGGTTAATATAACGACTCAGTGATAGAATTGGCACACTAATAGTTAAGATACAAGGGTTTATACAACAACTGAGTGACAGAATAGGTACACGAATAGTTCAGATACAAGGGTTAATATAACAACTCAGTAATAGAATAGGCACACGAATAATTCAGATACAAGTGGTTAATATAACAACTCAGTGATAGAATAGGCACACTGATAGTTCAGATACAAGTGGTTAATATAACAACTCAGTGATAGAATAGGCACGTCAATAGTTCAGATACAATGGGTTAATATAACAACTCAGTGATAGAATAGGCACACTAATAGTTGAGATACAAAGGGTTAATATAACGACTCAGTGATAGAATATGCACACGAATTATTCAGATATATGTGATTAATTTAACAACTCACTGACAGATTAGGCACACGAATAATTCAGATACATATAATTAATATAAGAACTTAGAGAAGACAGAAAGAACATTATACGCATAGTATCTATAAAATAAACAAGAACTGTGTTCTAAGTTGACTGCTACCGACAGTTAACGTAGGTCTAGCCCTGTGTGGCAAATGCACCGGAATACGTGGAAAAAGTCCTTTACCTTACTAAACTAAAAAAAAAAAAAAAAACTGTTAACATATTTGTATCTTTTAACTAAACAGATAAAGAAAATATAATGTCATGACATTTTTAGCGAAAGAAATAATACATAATATGTTTGCAAAATCACAGAATTTATATTATATAATCCTCTACAAGGCTCAATTACAATTTATGACGTTTCTCTTTCTGAGAAAGAAAAAAAAAGGTTAAAAATATATGAAAAGAAAATTGTATAAGTTAGGGGGTGAGGGTGGGGGAGGGGGGGGGGGGGATTGTGTAAGCCTCTGTAGATTGTGAGGCATAAACTGTAACTTTTTTAGCTTGTGCCTAAATCTAGCACTGGAAAAAAAAAAAACGCACGCACGCACACGCACGCACACACGCACGCACACACACGCACATACACATACACAAAACACACACACACACACACACGAGCTCATGCACAGTCACAAACAATGAAGCATAAATTTAAAATTGACGAAATAGAACATTTTGAGGTAATATCCCCAACCTTTACAGAGAGCTCGTTAGTGTTCTACCCCTAAACCTATACTATAAAAAGTCTTTTTTAATAATAAAAATAAAAATGATAATAATAACAATTATAATTTGGTTTTGCTCATAGTTAATACAATTAGTTGTTCCACCCAAAAACATTTTTTTTTTTCAAAATATGCGTACTGGACAAACGGATGAGCGTATTCTTATGAAAACTACAGTTTAGTTGCACCGTTCGTTTCTGGTGACGATGAAGACAGGCGGTGGTTACCTTTACCACAAACAAAGTTGCCACAAAAGGACAGTCATGCTGTGGTCCATTACTGTGTGCCTGTTATGTCTCCACGCTACCTGGGCCCTGTTTCCCCATGGACCTGAGGTGGGAGACACTGAGATAACATCGGACAGGTCATCGTTGGTCAATCTGAGTCCGGCATTCCCCTTTTATGGTGCCAGTCTCTCCACAATGATGGTAAGTTCTCCTGTTGCATTTAAAAAAATCATGTCATGCTTGTCTTAACTAGATGCTTGTGTCAGTGAAAAAACACACACTTATATTTTATCACTAATCAACTGTGAAATCACGTATTTTCTATACGTCATTTCAAATCACACACGTTATCACGAGCTTCATAAATCTGATTGCGAAAGAAGGAAAGTACAAGACTTTTTATACCCGAACTTCAATCGAAGATGGTATTTAATGAAAACAAGCAGGAGCGTGCCGTGCTACGATACATGGCCAATGAAGACAGTTTTTTTTAAGGGGGGGGGGAGGGGAGGGCGGGGGGGGGGGTGACTAGCTGGTCATGTATCTTAGTTAGTACACTTGTTTCCATAGTGAGGCACATTCGTCATTTAGAGGTGTCAGGTTTGATTCGCAGCGCGGAAGCTATAGATTTCGATTTTTATGTTTACTAGTGTGTTCTTCTATCTTTCTACTATTATCTATGACTGCCCATGAATACATTGTCTGTTTATTTATTATACATAATTCTTCTACAGCCTCAAGGGGTCCCCTTTTGTTTAATTATGTGATTTACTGGTAACTGAATGGAAGCGACCAGGCCGTCTCCTTTGTAAAAGTTAATTGTATTCAAGACACAGCATTACGGTCCGATATGTTGTAATCGCTGCTAAGCTTGTTATTCGACCTTGTACTTAGTTAATGTAAATTTAAGTAACCTATGGTACCATTTTAATTCTCTCTGTATTCCGTGGTTGCGGATTCCAAGCTGTACAACAGACATGGCCAAAGAATATATCTTTTTGGGGATGCCTTGTTGGTCATGTTCTTTGTAAACTTGTTTTCACAGCGAGGCGGATTCGACATTTGTTGGTGACAGACACAAAATCAGGCGCAGTAACGACAGCTTTCAATTTTGTGCGTGTCTGTTGTGTCCTTTTCTTCTACTTCTTTCCGTGAGCGCCGATCATTACATTTTCTGTTTCTTTATTGTATATAATACACAGAGACGACCCCATCAGGCGACACCGCAAGAGGGCGGCATAAGCAGCGAAATCTAATAAATTTCGAACTTTTTCATCTGTCAGCCGGAAACTTTTAGGGATGGCATTTAAAAGATCTGCATCATGCTGAACAAAATCTACCGCACAAGACTGATAACGATAATAATCTCTTTCGAACCTTCTATCCCAATTCCGTCGGCTCTGTGGCTGTCGATGCGAACGCTTCGTAATGTTCGATCCCAGCTGCGGGCCATACGCCTTGCGTTGGTTTTGACAGTGGTATCAGGGGGCCGAGCGTCCAGGAGCAATGGCAAACTACTGGACGTAAATTTGTTTAGTGGAACCACATAACAGCCAGGGGCTGATGGGGTTGGTTCTTCAACGTCCTGTAAACGATCCGCAACTAACCTTTTATCCAAATTTCTGTATTTCTAAGGGTGCTTTGTATGTAACATTGGTTTCATTTTGAAGATATTCCTAAGGCATAAACAGTTTCACTTCACTGTAGTTCCACTGTGTTGACTATGCATACCAGGAGTAAAAAAGAACGGCTGGTTAACAAAATGATGATAATGCTTGTTAAGTTATCACCATCGACGTCTTTGCACAGTAGACATTCCTTTGCGTGCTCAGTCCTACGATGCAGCAGCCAGCCGATTTATTGCAAGAAAAGTTCTTTATTTTATAAAATGCAAAAGAACAATAGCAAGTAGAGACACTGTAATTGGCACCGCTCGCACTGACAGACAGCAACCTGCACGACTTAATCGCTAATGTACACTGGATCATTTTAAATGTAGTTTGGATTTAAAGTAGGCTTATGGGGATCAGTTTATGCCCGGGAGCTGTTGAAACTAGTTGTACGATTTAAGCCCTTGAGCTGGCGACGTCAAAGACAGACATGGAGCTTAGCGTCACAAACGATCGTAAAAACAAACCTGACAGAGGCGGTTATATGTCTGTCGTTGATAATTCTGCAACTAGCTGTCGTCCAATCTGTGTGTCTTCATGTCTTCAGTATCAGGCCGGTCGCCTTTTATTTAATGTTTTAACAACGGATCAACATCACGGCAGCACAACGGTAGTAACCCACAGCATCGACGAGGATCCTGAAATACTTTGGGTAGATTTTTTACTCAAAATTGTGATGGGGCAGCGCCGTTAGGCTACTCTTTTTGATTACCAACTGCCAACGGATTTGTTTACGGACGCCATGCCTCGAGACCACTCAGCCCGTTGCCTTTGTTTCCCACCTCACCTCGAACGATCTGGAAGCCGACTTTAAGTTAAACAAAAAATTGCGATTCGACGCACGCTGATTTGAACCATGGATCTTCAAGCCCAGAGCGAGCCTTCGCCATTTCGCAACACGGCACTATATGGTTAGCGTTAGTTGTGAATCGGCTCTGTGGCTAAGTCGATGCGAACGCTTCGTAATGTCGGGATGCCGGGTTCGATCCCAGCTGCGGGCCATGCGCCTTGCGTTTGGTTTCGACAGTGGTATCAAGAAAGCCGACCGTCCGGAAAGCAGGGGCAAACTACTAGACGTACATTGCCAAGAAAAACCACACAACAGCCAGGGGCTGTTGCGGTTGGTTCTGCAGCGTCATGTAAAGGATACGCAACTGACCTAGACTTTCAAAATATGCAGACGTTGAAATTATGTAGACTTTCAAAACAAGTAGACTTTCAAAAGAAGCAGACTTTCAAAATATGCATACTTTCAAAACACATTTAGATTTTCATAACAAGTAGACTTTCAAAACATATAGATTTTCATGACAAGTAGACTTTCAAAACATGCACACTTTGAAAACATGTAGACTTTCAAAACATGCAGACTTTCAAAACAACTACCGGCTGTTTGTCTCCCAACAGTGATTAGAAGAGCTGTGTCGTGTCCTGGAAAGCCCCTTAACAGGCCCCACTTTTTCTGCTGTCTTTAGATTGTTTCTGCATTTGCTGTGTTATACCAACAATTAGACATCCGATACATTTAATCTCCTTCATAGGGTATTATTATCTCATGTTTTTTCACCAACAGTTCTGTCGCTTCACAATCCTTCTGTGGCGATATTCTATCTAACACATGTTGCTTTGTCTTCATTGTTTATTTTTTTTAATGAATTCGCATAATAACACTCCGGGGTAACTAAATGGAGACTCCATCTCACTGACATTATTCTATTGCTTGCATTGTAGTTTGGACTTTTCCGTAAATGAGTTGCAGGGAGGGGCAATTTATTTTGCAATCATTTGCATCTTAAAAAAAAAAAAAGAATTAAAAAAATATTAAGTGTGTCATAGAAAAATATAATGAATTAAACATGCACGCCGGCCTCCATTACTTCCAAGGGCTTTCCTGGTACCCATTTAAGGCTCGATCGAAATGGGATCCAAGGTCATGTTTTAACAAAGCCCGATTCCCTCTGGGCCTGAATCCACGACCTTCAGATCGGCAGGCAAGCGTCTAGCCGCTATACCAAGGAGGCTCAATAGATTTACATTGGAACCAAAAACTGATTGCATACCATACAACAAAAAAAAAAAAAAATGTGACAAGCAAAAATAATACAGATATAACGCACAACAAAAACAAGAATATGTAGCATATAAAAGCAATACATTTATTAAAGAGAGCAGGACAATAAATGTCTCCATCTTGTGGAACTCGTGAAAAAGACAAACTTTAGAAATAGAAATGCCATGTCAGTGTGACCATCTAACGCAATGTTCTTCAGCCTGTTTACATCTGGGGAGCAGGGAAATACTGGAGAAATACTTCCGAGCTGCTGACAGTTAAGATACAAACAGATACAAATGTAGACAGCATTCTGAGGGGTGAGGAGGGGAAGGTAAAGGGAAACCGCCGCTTTATTTTCCGTAATACATCACGTCTTTAAACAACAGGATAGACTAAAGATGTATTGCATACAATGTTCTTAATTGTGTCAGGAACATTTAATGCAATACATCGTTGTCGTTTAAGCTTACATAAAATTTTTTTTTTTATTTACATGCTGTATACAGCCAGTGTTAAAACAAGGATGTGAATCGTGGACAATTAACAAACAAGCTGAACAATTTCTCGAGGCCTGTGAAATGTGGTTTTACAGAAGAATCCTAACATCTCCTTACTCTAATCCAGTCATCTCCTTGTAAGATGAAATTTTTCGTTTTTTGAAGCCTTACTCTGGGTCTTGCCTGGGGCCGCAATATAGCCCGACCATAAATATGGTCTAATGGCTGAACGCGATTTCTGGGACCTCTCCACGGTGATCCTCATTTTCATGGTGGCACTTTGTGTTTATCGCTTGCGTGATGTCCTGGTGGGGTAAAAATCTACTACTACTACTACAACTCCTTAGACAGACGGAAAGAGCGACCCTGATATTTCGAAAAAGACGAAGTCTCGAATACAGCTTATCACAAATATCTTTAATGAGTCTTGCGTTGGCTTCGACAGTGGCACCGAGGGCTGACCGTTCACTAAGCAATGGCAAACAACTAAACGTAAAATGGCCTAGAAAAACAACAACAGCTAAAAAAATGCTTGGATTGGTTCTGCAACGTCATGTAAAGGATATGCAACTAACTTTCTTTTTTTTTTTCAAACTGCGTTTGCAGCAGAAGTTTACTGATAAACATTTTCCGATTTTGTTGCAAAATAATGTACACATTATTGTCTCCATTTAGCTATAAGGTTGATCCAGCCTTGAGTGGGTATCAGCTTTAGTCCGGGGAAGTAAAGACGGTCGGCGTGATGTTGACCACATCACGTTCAGAATATCGATTGGTCTGTACAGAATGGTTCTAGCCCTTTATGCACAATACGTCTGAGGGTGTGAAAAATTTCCCTTTATTACTGTGTCCATAATTTTTAAAAATATTTGCGTTTAATACTCTAACGAATAGCGTTGTACTATGATACCTCCATCTAAAATCTTCTGGATATAAATTCTTTTTTTAAAATTATATTTCTTTACGTGAGTAGAAACCTATGAATTTTTAAATTTTTAATTTATCTGTAAATTATTATTCAGCTTTGCAATGTTACTTATTTGTTGTGTCACAAAATGTTTTTAGTTCAAGTTTTTTTTTTTGGGGGGGGGGGGGGGGGGGGGGGGGGGGGTCAGGCGGGGGGGGGGGGGGGGGGGGGGGGGGGAGGGGGGTTGGGGGGGGGGGGGAGAGAACTGCTGTTGACTACGTATTATGTTTGCAATTCTTCAGTTTTTTTCAATGTATGTGTTTGTATGTGTAATAATCTTGTAAACTGCTTGTAAATAAATTTCGTCTACAACATTTTATTTTCTTTGACATGGTATCTGGTGGCACAAAAAAGGAAGAAGAAGATACGAAACGATCACAACCAGTCCCAGAAATTAGATACTGTATGATGGAAGGTGAATAGTTTTCCACACCCATCTGCACTTTCCCCCCTAATATCTTTTCAATTCCTGTACAATTTTTTTTTCTTAGATATCCTAGAACTGCAGGATTTTCCTAAATAAAAGAATACACAAGACAAAATGGGAATCACCAGACAATAAAACAGATATCTCTCTCTCACACACACACACACACACACACGCACGCACGCACGCACGCACACAGACACACATGCACACGCACACATAAGCACACACACACAAACATTAGATCATCCCTGTGTGATGTTAGGGCGTTCAGAGTTGCTTATATATTTACTGACCATTTTCTGTTGGTAAGTATAATCAAGCTGAAACTTAAAAGTAACATATAATCGTAGAAACCCGTATAATGTAGGTTATCTCAGGGATCAAAAACTTAAATAACAATTTTCAGTTACAGTCTCTAATAAGTACCAGGTGTTGCAGCAGTTAGCTGAAGATGTCAGCACTGATGTCTTTAGGTATCAGATCAAGGGAATCTGGAATGAATCTTGTATAAACGTCCTTGGTAAAAAAGAACTGAAACATAAAGCGTGGATAGCGACTGAAACCATTTAAATGCCCGGCTCTCTAGCGTAGTTGGCTAAACCGGACTGCGCGGTGACCGGGTGACGAACTCCTTGTGGTCCGGGTTCAAGCCCGGGGGTAGGCAGAAAAGCCACATTTTATCCAAATTTAGGGTATTTATCATGGAATCAAGGCCGAAGGGTTGCGATATCCATAATACCGAGCCTAAGTGTTAACAACTCATGGCTTCTGGATACTTAAAAAAAAAAACCATTTGAATAATTGATATAACTAAAAGCAAATGGACAGCATAAACAATAGCAAAACAAGAGTTGCTAAGGCTAGACTCATGGAAAATACACAGTAATACTATGAAGAGTGGAGACGAAAAAGGACAAATAAAATGAAACATTTAGATGACCTAGCACAAGAAGCGAAGACGGCAGCAGCAACTGGAAACACCAGGAATCTTTACGGTACCACCATGAAATAAGTAGGTAAATACAGTCAGTCAACTGTATCAATCACAAATAGTCGAGGAATTGTTCTTATCAACACCAAAGATCAATAGGTCAGATGGGCTCAATATTTTGAAATACTTTTGAACAGACAAGCCCCAAACGTCCCTACACACATCCAGCCTTCACAAATGGAACTGGGTATTACCGTGAGATACCATCTAATGTGGACATTATAAAAGCTATCTTCTTCTTCTCTCTTCTTCTTTACTTCCTCTTTTACCGCTGTGGGTGTCGAGGGAGATATAAGGTTCTGTTTCTAGCTCTTCTGGCCGCCTCGACCATAGACACATTGTGCTGTTGTAGAGTTTCTCTGATGTTATCATTCCATCTTGTTCTTGGTCTACCTCGTGATCTACGTCCTTCTTCTCTTTCCATGTATGCTTTGTATGGTATGGTGTCACAATGCATTCTCTCTAAGTGGGCAAACCATTTCACTTGCTGTCTTCGTATGTAATTTAGAATTGGTTCTGTGCCGACTTGTTCTCTTGTGATCTCATTCCTGATCTTATCTCTTATGGTCACTCCTACAGCCCTTCTCAGACATCTCATTTCCATGGTTACTAATTTTCTTTTATGGTTTGTTGTGAGTGACCATGTCTGGCACTGGTAGCACAGAGTTGGAATAAATATGCTTTGAATAAAATGTCTTTTTGTGCTGATTGGGATTGTCTTACGCTGTAAGAGGGGAGCTTGCTGTCCCAATACTTGGTTTGCTTTACTGCATCTAATGTTAATTTCTTTATTTAATTTCCCATCTTCGGTAAATGTAGTTCCCAAATATTTAAACTCAGATGCCTGTTTAATGCCTTTGCACTCTATTGCTGTGTTTAGATCTGCCTTTTTTTTCCGATTGACATTACTTCTGCCTTTTCAGTGTTGATTCTCATATTATTTGTTTTACATTCTTCATTCATGGATGTTAGATGTTGTTGAAATTTCATGGCTGTATCTGCTATCAAGGCCTGGTCATCTGCAAAGAGTAATTCGTTGATCTTACTAACATTTTCATTTATGGGCTTGGCATTCTTGCATATACGTTCGATGTAGGTGATAAACAGCAGTAGTGATAAGACACACAGCTGTCTTACTCCAGATGTTACTGTGAATGGATTAGATGTTCCCTGATTTATTCTAACTACACTTCTACAATCCCTGTATAAACTTTTGCACACTTCGATGAGGTGTTCGCTTACTCCATATCTTGCCATTACTTTCCATAATAATTGTCTGTCGACTTTGTCAAATGCCTTCTCCTGGTCTACGAATGCCACAAATAAGTTCTTATCGTATTCAATGTTCTTTTCTATTAACTGTTTAAGTGTGAAGAATGCATCTGTGCAGCTTCTATTTCTCATAAATCCCATCTGTTCTTCTGCTAGCTGTGGTTCTATCACTGGTCTCAGTCTTGTTTCTATTATCTTGGCATACATTTTGCATAGCAAAATAAAAGCTATCAATCTTCTGAAAGAAAGAAAGGCTGCAGGTTGTCGTATGGCAGTTTCGTCACGCACCTTTTCTTCCGGATTATTTTCCCAAAATCCTCAGGTGCTCTGAGATAGGGGTGTCCTGAACGGTGGCTCTCGTTTGTCTAGAGGCCGAGCCCTCGGTTCAAACTTCCATTCAGCCTATCTCAGGAATGGGGTGACTCGAGCTTTGACTCCTCAGGGTTACTACAAACTCTTGGGTACTACTCGGCCAGACTACCCCATTACTAACTTTGCCCCCAGACTGGTAAACAACGTAACACAGTCAGATATATAAACAACAGTGAGTTGGACAAGACGTGAACACATTTCGGACTAAGACATTTGATTCCATTAAAACCAAACTTTTCTAAGAACGAGAAGTCTTATGAACTAAAACTCCAATGTAATAAATGCACTATAACAAGGCAGAAGAAATGTAGCACGAAGAACCAAAACGATTGTTCAAGTCTTTGAAGAAATGAGACTAGAGAAAGAGTCTTTCTACATCGCCACAACCATTTCCATAATCGTCATTGCGTGGAGAGTTGAGACAGACTACGAAGGCACATCTAGACTCAGGCCGCTACAGTGATGTTGTCTTGGACTTATCTGGTCGGATCCTGCAACTCCTCAGGGTGCCGGAAGGTGGAATTCTGCCACGTCTCGTTACTCAGAACGTCTCCTTACGACTAAGATGACTCCTGGGATTGATCGAATAACAATCAACTTCCCAGAGACTGGTGGGCGTGAACTTCAAAAACAGTCAGACATATCAGGCAATGGCTGGTCAACACAAGTCGGTTTCTTTCCAGGTGCTGGTTGGCGGGAGAACCTGACTACCACACGGATGCATGCTGGATCTTCCAATTTCCCATGTAAACGAATGAAGAGAGCAAAGATGCTTTATTAACGGTCAAGTGGCCACAGAACTGAAACACGTCTACACACTTGAACGGACCAAGAAAAAGTGACGTATAAAATTAAAGTCCCTATCTACGACAGTTGGGGCGAGAATATGGCTCCAGCACACTGTGAAGCGGTCACACTATTAAGCTTGAACAGGCGTAGAAAATGTGTCGTATCATACCTGTGACGTGCGTATGTTCATTGTGACGAGCGTATGCTTGAGCCGTGCGTAAGCTTGGCCTACAGTGTGACGTGCTGTAAAGGCTGCGTGGTGATGTGCCAAAGGTGACTAGGGGCTTCGCAATGTAACAAATGGCATCAACACTTAACATGCCACTGGCCAAGTGTAACACAACGTGATGAATGTTGAAGCTTCCAAACGTAGTGGAACGAGAACTCTCTTTAAAGGTTCCATTTGTGTATTGACAAATAGCAATGATCAACACAAGGAGAAAATATGCAATTAATAATCCAGACTCATTCAAGCACATCAACAAAAGCCCGCTCGTACATCCATGGACTGATATGTCCTCACGATAGATCGCAGTCCGACCTTGAGATCCAGACAGTTGTCTTCGGTTCCGCAGTCTGAATTAAGTAATGAACATATACCGGCTTACTGCCAAACTGTGACAATTTACCAGCTTCCTGCTGAGGTGTATATTAGAGTCCCGGGGTAAAACTTCCTCAAGGATCCAACTTTATACAACGTTTGCTTCCGTGGGATCCCGGGGTAAAGCGTCCTCAAGGATCCACACGTCCGTCTCCTCCGGACTGTAAACATCAACTGCCTTTGACAACAATACCTTCACAACTTTACGTATTGTTTTGACGTCTTATTTGCTCACTCGGTACCGGTGCGTTCTAGTGCACATCCGACCGAGGACTAGGACTTGTCGTAGTCTCGGTCGGAAAACTGGAGTCATGGCGCGGCAAACAGCACCAATACGAAAGAGCAAACAAGAACACTTGAATACACAGACACTCACGTTCAATATATCATATATACGTTATTATATGAATGCAAAATATATTAATGACTAAGCTCAACAGAACATATTAATAATATCATGTAAATTCAACACAAGACACAAAAACATCAAATCTATTCTACTACATAACGAAGGACAGAACGACTTAGCGTGAGTTGGATGAGATGTGCTCCATTGGGGATAGAAGGAAGAAGAAGGAGAACGCTCCAAATATTTACTGAAAATTTGTTTATGTCAGATGAATTTGTTAATTGTTTTCTAAATGATTGATGTGTCGATTAATTTTCTGATCTGCTATTGTAACATATTTTTTTTTCACTGAGTCTGGGACTCTGGTTGTCAGTCAGGAAGAACTAGAGCTACATCTACGCAAGATGTACTCGGATAAAAAGAGGAGTGAGCCTCTCGATGACAATCCAGAGATCCTTAGCGGACTCAAAAAGCCTTCGGTGCCGAAGGTACCATTTAAAATGGTACCTCCCCTTTGGTCTGAGGTTGAGGACGTTGTGAAAAAGGCCAGCGGCAAGTCTGCCCCAGGTACGAACGGTGTTCCGTACGTTCTTTACAAGCGTTGCCCGAAAATCCTTAAAATGCTTCACGTCTTGTTGAGACAAGCGTGGATCCGCAATCACATATGTCCAGAGTGGTCAAAGGCAAATGGGGTCTACATTCCCAAAGAGCAGGACTCGAAAAGTCTTTCCCAATTCAGGCCCATCTCGCTGTTGAATGTTGAGGGTAAGATATTCTTCTCAGTCATGGCTCGCCGGCTCACACAGTATCTGATGACTAAAATGTACATAGATACGAGTGTTCAGAAGGGTGGTATTCCAGGCGTTCCTGGGTGCCTTGAACACGCGACCATGATCTGGGAGGCTATCCAGAGAGCCAAGCATGAGAGAACCGATTTGCACGTTATATGGTTGGACTTAGCCAACGCCTACGGGGCAGTCCCCCATAGGCTACTGTGGCGAGCCCTTCGCATGTTTCACGTACCGACACAGATCAGTCAAATGGTCGAGCAATATTTCTCCAAGTTCGCTTTGCGCTTCTCTACCTCGACGTTTACCACGAGGTGGACTGAGTTGCAGATTGGGATAGCCATGGGCTGTACGATCTCACCTATACTGTTTGTCATGGCAATGCAGATCGTGTTAGACGGGGCGGCCGGCTACGGACTGGGCCTTAAAATAGGGGATCACTGGTTGCCGCCACTGCGCGCATTTATGGATGACACGACTATTATAACGGGCAGCGAGGAGTCTGCCCGCACGATCCTGGAAAGATTGGACGCGGTGGTCCAATGGAGCGGTATGCAGTTTAAACCGCAGAAGTCGAGGAGTCTGTCAATCCATAAGGGCAAGGTTTCGGCAATCAGTTTTACGGTGGCAAGGAACAAGATCCCTACGGTTCTGGAGGAACCGGTGAAGAGCCTCGGTCGCGTTTACTATTCGAAGTTATCTGATAGATCGGAGGTCCGGCGAATACACGAGTCACTGGCTACAGGCCTGCTCGCGATCGAGCGATGCAGGCTGATCGGAAAATTCAAGGTATGGTGTCTCCAATTCATGTTGATTCCAAAGCTCCTATGGCCACTGCTAGTCTACGAGGTGACGATGACTGCAGTGGAAACCATGGAAAAGAAAATCAACACAGCCTTAAGAAAGTGGATTGGTGCACCGCCTTGTCTGACCGACGTGGCTCTGTATTGTAAGCAGGCTAAGCTGGTACTTCCGTTCAAATCAATAACAGAAGAGTTTAAAGTCGGCAAAGTAAGACTCGCCATGCTTCTGCGCGAGTCTTCAGACCCAAATGTCATCGCTGTCCAGCCCGCTCTAAAGACTGGTACCAAGTGGAGGGTCCTCGATGCGATCGAATCTGCTCAGAATGCACTAAAATTGAGAGAGATAATGGGTTACACACAAACCGACCGTCGAGACCTAGGGCACGGGAAAGTCAATTGGTGGTCAAAGGCCTCAGCCAAAGAACGCCGAGACATGGTGATACAAACGGTGAGGGACAACGAAAACGAGGTTCGGGTTCAGAAAGCAGCCCAACAGTCGCAGCAGGGCCATTGGGTCAGCCTGGAGAGCGCATTGCCAAGAGTACTCACATGGGGTGAGATCTGGCGAATGACCCCGCTGCGACTGAGCTTTATCGTTCGTTCGGCGTACGATGTATTACCGTCCGGTGTTAATATGGTTAAATGGTCTGCGACCAACGATCCGACATGCCCGTTGTGCAAATCAAAGCAAACTCTTGAGCACGTCCTGTCCGCGTGCAGGAAAGCCCTAGGTCAAGGCCGATATACCTGGCGCCACAACAAGGTGCTAAAGGAGTTAGCAGCCGTTGTCGACCAGGCTAGAATGAGGGCTAACGCCAGAGCCAGTTCTAGTATCGCCCCCATTCGTTTCCTCAAGGCTGGGCAGGTTCCAATTGGTAAGGTCAACAAAAACGCATTCGCTCCATCCGTGCTAGACTCCGCGAGGGACTGGTTACTGGCGGTTGATCTGCCAGGACATGAACGGTATCCCGAGTTGATCCGTAAAACCGGCCTGCGACCGGACATCGTTCTCCATTCTGCGCAAAAACGGCAGCTCATCCTGATTGAGCTGACGGTCCCGTTTGAGTCGCGTATGGAGGAGAATCATTTGTACAAGCTCGAGAAGTACAGTGATTTAGCAGCCGGTTTGAGGAGAAACGAGGCTTACACAGTACGGGTTTTTGCCGTCGAAGTGGGAGCGAGAGGCCTCGTTTCCACTTCGCTCTACAATGTGGTAAAAGAACTAGGATTGCGCGGTAATGAACGGAAACGAACACTTAAAAAACTGGGAGAGGTTGCCGAAAAGGCCTCTAGCTGGCTGTGGACGCAGCGCAACAACGTAGGGGACGGGCCTCGGTGAGCTGGTCCGGGTGTCTAGCGGAAAGGAGTTTCTCATCCCTTTGAAAGTCCATCGTGTACGAATTGTCTGCCAGTGTCCCTCTGCCAACTGCTAATAAAAGTCCAACATGTGTCCGGTAAACCAAAGTAAGCTTGTCGCTCGGTCGTCCAGGCATGTGGACTGCTTTAATTACGCTGTCGCGGCGACTTCTTATCTCACAGTACCTCCTTCGAAACCACTAAGTCGTCTTGTCTCTGGCCGAAATAATAACACCATCCGGTAATTCTGTGCAGCGGGGAAGCAGCCCTGAGCTTCATGAACTCAGGTGGGCCCACCTCCGAATACGTTTAGGAATCGTGGGCCGAAACGTGTGTCGAAAGAGGATAATTTCTACTGATGACTGTAGATCCCCGCTGTACTTGCTCCCTGTGAGTTTATTCTTATCACAATTTCTTTGAAAAAAAAAAAAAAAGGAGAATTGGACAATTAATGATCTTTGGACTTTTCGTATAAGTATTATTGAATTTTTTTTTTTTTTTACATTTAATCAAATAAATCTGACGAATTATAGTTTGCTATATCGTTTGCTAAGGAATTGATATTCAATTTGATTTCCGTGATATATATGCATTTACCTGTAATGTTCATTCATATCGCTTCCTCAAAATTCTTTGGTTCTTGGGGAAATAATTTTTCGCCCAATAAATTTCTTTAATTTGTGTGTAAATCCGGAAGCCGTAGCGACCTATAATTTCCCTCACAGACTGCACCGTTTATCGTTTGGGATTTATGGCAGAGTAAGCTGTGGTAACAAAAACATGAAAAAATATTTCATAGTATGGATACACACAGTCATGAACTGACTTTATCGCACCCGAGACATCCCTATTAGTGATTCGTCCCCTCCCTCAGCAGCCAACGAAGAGTTCCCACAAACTATGATTTGGTGCATATACACACTTTATCCTGGCTACTACCAGAGCCGCCGACATAAAACAATATCAAGAAATAGACAGGTTTGGGAGACGCGACAGTGTAGCCAGGCTGAAGATTTCAACTGTAACACTTTGCTGCTGTAACCTGAAACAAACATTTACGAAAACTGAAATATTTATGCTTTATCCATGTGTAATCAAAACGAGTTTGGGAAAAGTAATAAAGAAGAATGCTTAGAATACCTTGGACAGCTAAAAAAAAAAAAGAGCAACCATGAGGTTTGGAAAGAGGCGGGAACCCGAAGACAATTAATCACAGACATCACAAGGAGACTGTCATAATTTTTTGGCCATGTTATGAGAAAATTGAAAATATAACATTTTGTGACCAGTTGAAAGATCTATGGAAGGAGGGATAGAGGAACACAACGAGAGAAGATTCTTGACAGTATTGTTTCATGTCATGGAGGTGTGTCAGCACACGAACTAATACATGCTGCAGGAGATCGCAGATTGTGAAGAGGCATGATCGCCCACGCCAGTCGGCAAGGCACTTGATGATGATGATGATGATGATGATGATGATGAATAAAGAAAATAAAGTACTTTACACCATATAGGACGATCTGCTGTACAAGTGGACCTCAAGATATCTCATGAATTTAAATTCATAATTGTGAGTTAGTTTTACATCTACCTCAGTGCATACCTATCCAAAAAAAGTCGGTTTGGAAACATTAGGTAATAAAAATGCATCTACCTTTTATTTGTCGTCACTAACTAGATTCAACAAGCAACACTTTTTTTTAGTATTCCTGCTTTTTAAAAACCGGGTAGCGTCTACTTTATTATCTTGTAAGCGTACATTCTAGAAAAATATTAATTTTTGGGTTTCTAAAACTGGATCTTAAATTACATGTTAACAGTTTATCGTAAGAGACGTCAACAGTCTTGCTTGTGAAACTAGACTTTGTGTAATGTATCATTTTAGATAAAAATCTTTTATGCGCGAATGTTATTCCATACTAAATGCAACGCTTAATGCCAGTGTCTTGTATAGGATCTCGTCTCCGCTGGATCGTCGTGTAATCTTCTCATATTTCTTTGTAAAACAATTTACGTCGTTCTTGACAACGGTGTATTGTTTTCACCACTTTTTATATTTGTATGATTTATGAGCGCATAAGAAGCACAGGTGGGGATGTCAAGTGATAGGTAAACTGTAATGTGGGCGTGGCTTATATTGACAGTCAATTGTGGTGTGTAGAAAAATACTAGTCGTAGGTAACCTTCTAAGGAGACAGTGACATGGCTGTGTGAAGTATGCCCTTGCGTGTTACAGATCAAAGCCCGAGTTACTGAAACAAATTACCTGACAATACGAAGAAATAAGCAGGTTACAGAGATGCGACAAGGTAGACTTTCTGAAGATTGAAACTACAACTAAGCTGCTCTAACCGGAAACAAAAAAAAAGGTCCAAAACTAAATGAATAAAATTTTTAAAAAATTCAAAAATTGGTTAGCATCTCTACGAAACTAGGTCGATATCTCCAAGCTTTAATCATAATCACTTTTATCACCATCAGCTTTATCATCGTTATTAACCTCATTATTATTATAAGCTTCAGCATTGTCATAATTAAAATGGTTAATATTGAGAAAATATGGTGAACATGGTATATCATCATACACAATATCCGGCGCCTCATTTTAGGTCAGTATTTAATTTCTTATTATGTAAACTGGTAAAGTCATCCGGTTTTCAATTTTTCACTGAGATTTCTGGTTTATCTTTACAATTCAATTCACCGTTCTTTTGAGGATGACATTTTTCGTTATTTGAAGCCCCACCATGGCGCTTGCTGGGGGGCGCAATATAGCTAGGCCATAAATATGGGCTACTAGCTGAAAGCGGTTTCTGGGACCTCTCCACGGTGATCCTCACCTACATGATGGCACATTGTCAGTCGGGCTTATCTCTTCTTAGGTGTGACCACAACCATTTGACTATCAGCATCTAAACTTTGTAAACACTATACAAGTATAAATTTCTTCCACAAGTACTGCACGACTGGATTTGAACCCGTCCACTGCATTTACATTAGCAATAGATTTAGTTCGTAAATAAGAATAAACTCACAGGGAGCAAGTACAGCGGGGATCTACAGTCATCAATAGAAATTATCCTCTTTCGACACACGTTTCGGCCCACGATTCCTAAACGTATTCGGAGGTGGGCCCACCTGAGTTCATGAAGCTCAGGGCTGCTTCCCCGCTGCACAGATTACCGGATGGTGTTATTATTTCGGCCAGAGACAAGACGACTTAGTGGTTTCGAAGGAGGTACTGTAAGATAAGAAGCCGCCGCGGCAGCTTAATTAGAACAGTATGTAGATGTCACCTGACAATAGGACAATCAAAGTGTCTGTGAGTTGATTCCTTGTTGAAAGATGAATTTACCCATCAAGTGTTTCTGTTACCTGACCGAAAACACACATTACTGTCCACAACTGAAGTGATCGCAACTTCTGGACACACAATACTTTATTGACCTATATCTCGACGATAGTCATTTCCGGGAAGATATCAGATTTGCGGAATAGAGCTAGGACAGTATTCATAAAACAGTCCAACAGTATAAAATCTCTCTGATCTCTCTGGGAGTTTTCCCCAATAGTCTCGCCGTACTACATCTAAATCTGAAATAATCAAGACATGGCAAGACTTCACCTGACTTCCGTACGTAATTCAAAACACGATAAGACACCATATGTCCCGTCGAATATTATCGCAGCGTCCCAAGACTTGTCCTTTCCGTCGCTTGATTAGTTCAGTATTCAGTCAGTTATTTAGTCATTACTGTTTCTCTGTTTGGCCACTCTTCTCGACTGCCACTTCACAATTCCCATGTGGCTAGCATAGAAACTTAAGAATCGAAGGCTTTAGTAACCTGCCGGAAACCGAACCTGTCACTTCCAAGTGACGAAAGCGCCTCGACGCAGAAGCAAGAATATTAACACGCATGGCCAATTGACAGGCCTAACAATGTGCTATCATAAGCCAGGTATATCGCACAGCTAAATCCCCAACTACGGAATTAGGACAGAATTTACTGGATGCTTTTGAAATAGAACCATTGATTACAAAAATTTATATTAAACAAGTTGTAGCTTTAGATTTTTAAACTGTCTAGTGTGTCCTCTCTTCTCTCTACTTCTTTATATGAGTGCCGACCAGTTCTTGTATTTTTTTTCCCTTAAATCTATGGCCTTAGGAACTAGGAAAGCTATACGTTTTTCTAAAGGATCGAAAGGCTACAGGTCTTGGTGATATCTCAGCAACTGTTTTATATTTATGTTTTATGTTTATGTTTTATGTTTATGTTTTATGTTTATGTTTATGTTTATGTTTTATGTTTTATGTTTATGTTTTATGTTTATGTTTTATGTTTATGTTTTATGTTTTATATTTTATGTTTTATGTTTATGTTTTATGTTTTATGTTTTATGTTTTATGTTTTATGTTTATGTTTTATGTTTATGTTTTATGTTTATTCAACGGATCAATATCATGGCACAAGGGTAGTAACCAATAAGTTCTCCGCTCTGCTAATAACTCAAGCCTGAGTTTTTAGAATCCCAGCGCAGTGCACGAACTTCGATGCACCGACAAGGATCCTGAAATACTTTCAGAAGATTTTTATCTCCAAATTTTGCCTGGGCAGCACCGTTGGGCTACTCCGTTTTTGCTTTATCCAGAGACCAGGGAAAATTACTGAAAGACCATGTGAAAAAATCTCAGCCTTCACCGGGGTTTGAACCCGGGACCTCCAGCACTGATGCCATACCCCGAGACCACTCAGCAGAAGCTGCTAAGGCCAAAATAAAATGAGAAAACATGAGAGCAATACAAATATAATGTCTTTGCTCTGGTATCCATAGGGGTATAGAAACTGAGGCAGACCAACTTGGCGTTGAGTTGAGTTGCCTATGGTACATTGGGGGATAGAAGGCAGAAGTATTACTAGTTACTTACGTCCTTTTCAGGACGTAATTTTTTTCTTATTTGAAGCCCCACTCTGGCTTTTGCCAGGGGCCGCAATATAGGCAGGTCATCAATATGGCCAATTGTCTGAACGCGGTTTCTGGGACCTCTCCACGGTGATCCTCATCCACATGGTGGCACGTTGTGTCATCGGGTGTTTATCGCTTGTGTGATGTCCTAGTTGGGTAGAAAGTCACTCACTCACTCACTCACTCAAGGCAGAAGAAATAAAGTAATAACGCGTCTGAAAATGTATCCCAACTAGTGGCCATCTGTTTTTCTAGTTAGCTGATACCAAGTCTGAGGGATCCCTTACCGTAATACTATCTTTCAAGCAATGTGGCTCGGCATCATAAACAACTTTTATAATCCTCTTCTGGTCCCTTGGTTCTCCATCTAGCCTAATCTTCGTCAAGCACATTCTTGAAATTCTCACACTGATTGCTACTGCTGTTCTAATATCTGTGGCTCGCCTTTTGTTTGTTTGTTTTGTTTGTTAATAGTACGGAATTAACATTTTGATTCTCTGGTTCGCCTTTGCATTTCTTTACCCTCTCTTTTAGTAAATTGTGTTTCCATTGGTACTTCTCTGCATTCGAGACCGTTAAGCAGTTATTAACTCTTTGCACAATAAAACTGCTTGAAAGATTGTGAGAGAGAAATAGAGATGTCTACTACGGGATACAAAGTGTTACGTAACGAAGACTGCTAGAATAAACGACAAATAAATCACAACATTAATAAAAAATAACTTGACAATTGTCAGTGTAGGCCACATAACTGCCAACACACTTTGAGGTAAAGACAAAGCAGAAGAAGAATAAAATTAGGAAACGGACCAACAATAACGATTACAATAACGAATAATAAAAATGGAAGAAAATATGTAGACGAAGAAAAAGAAGAAAAAGAAAAAAGAAGAGAAGCAGAAGAAAAAGAAGAAAAAGAAGAAGAAGAAGAAGAAGAAGAAGAAGAAGAAGAAGAAGAAGAAGAAGAAGAAGAAGAAGAAGAAGAAGAAGAAGAAGAAGAAGAAGAAGAAGAAGAAGAAGAAGAAGAAGAAGAAGAAGAAGAAAAAGAAAAAAGAAGAGAAGCAGAAGAAGAAGAAGAAAAAGAAGAAGAAGAAAAAGAAGAAGAAGAAGAAGAAGAAGAAGAAGAAGAAGAAGAAGAAGAAGAAGAAGAAGAAGAAGAAGAAGAAGAAGAAGAAGAAGAAGAAGAAAAAGAAAATAAAAAGAAGAGGAGAAGAAGAAGTAGAAGAAGAAGAAGAAGAAGAAGAAGAAGAAGAAGAAGAAGAAGAAGAAGAAGAAGAAGAAGAAGAAGAAGAAGAAGAAGAAGAAGAAGAAGAAGAAGAAGAAGAAGACGAAGAAGAAGAAGAAGAAGAAGAAGAAGAAGAAAAAGAAAAAGAAAGAGAAGCAGAAGAAGAAGAAGAAAAAGAAGAAGAAGAAGAAGAAGAAGAAGAAGAAGAAGAAGAAGAAGAAGAAGAAGAAGAAGAAGAAGAAGAAGAAGAAGAAGAAGAAGAAGAAGAAGAAGAAGAAGAAGAAGAAGAAGAAGAAGAAGAAGAAGAAGAAGAAAAAGAAAAAAGAAGAGAAGCAGAAGAAGAAGAAGAAAAAGAAGAAGAAGAAGAAGAAGAAGAAGAAGAAGAAGAAGAAGAAGAAGAAGAAGAAGAAGAAGAAAGAAGAAGAAGAAGAAAGAAGAAGAAGAAGAAAGAAGAAGAAGAAGAAGAAGAAGAAGAAGAAGAAGAAGAAGAAGAAGAAGAAGAAGAGAAGAAGAAGAAGAAGAAGAAGAAGAAGAAGAAGAAGAAGAAGAAGAAGAAGAAGAAGAAGAAGAAGAAGAAGAAGAAGAAGAAGAAGAAGAAGAAGAAGAAGAAGAAGAAGAAGAAGAAGAAGAAGAAGAAGAAGAAGAAGAAGAAGAAGAAGAAGAAGAAAAAGAAAAAGAAAAATAGTAATAATAATAATAATAATAATAATAATAATAATAATAATAAGAAGAAGAAGAAGAAGAAGAAGAAGAAGAAGAAGAAGAAGAAGAAGAAGAAGAAGAAGAAGAAGAAGAAGAAGAAGAAGAAGAAGAAGAAGAAGAAGAAGAAGAAGAAGAAGAAGAAGATGATGAAGAAGAAGAGGAGGAGGAAGAGGACGAAAAAGAAGAGATAGAGGAATAGAAGAAGAGGGTGGAAAGGAAGAACATAAAAATGTTTTGTAGTTTTATAATCGCATTCATGTAACACACACAGCTGGCACTGTTTCTTGTACACAGATCTACAGAGATGCTTTCATCTGTTTTGACAACACCACCAGGGACTTGTATTTGCTGGAGAAGAACTCTGAGGTGAACTTTCCTGCCATAGCAGTTTGGGCATCCGCGGTGAGAACACGACACAGTGGTGGCGCGGGGTCGGTAACTTACAGGTGAGTGTCTTTGTAGAAAGTCTTGACAATGAAGTATGCAACAACTGTAGGAGGTAACAGTTCAAACCTAGGTCCCTCCTGATGTGCTGTGCTTATTTATGTCAAGTATCATCACGTCAGCATTAAGGAGACTCGCGTGGATGTACTGTCGATGGAATGTCCCTTTATACGCCGGCCGCCTTTACTGTCCAGGAATTTTCCTGGTACCTATTTAGGGCTGCCATACAGTGAACAAGGCGAAAACTTTTTTTTAAAACTACAAAATCGATGACAAAAACTCAAACACTCAAACTGATAGGGGTTGGGGGGAAGGGGGGGGGGGGTCTAAAGATAATGTTTGAACGAATGTTGAGACAAGAAGTTCACTGAAATGACAGGTGTAAAGATGACAGAACAGACAAGGCGTTTTATGGCGTGTGTATAGTCAGCATCGGCATCAGTCAGCATCTGCAGCAGTCAGTATCTGCAACAGTCAACATCTGCAACAGTCAGCATCTGCAACAGTCAGCATCTGCAACAGTCAACATCTGCAACAGTCAGCATCTGCAACAGTCAGCATCTGCAACAGTCAGCATCTGCAACAGTCAGCATCTGCAGCAGTAATAATCTGCTACAGTCAGCATCTGCAACAGTAATAATCTGCTACAGTCAGCATCTGCAGCAGTCAGCATCTGCAGCAGTAATAATCTGCTACAGTCAGCATCTGCAACAGTCAGTATCTGCAACAGTCAGTATCTGCAACAGTCAGCATCTGCAACAGTCATTATCTGCAACAGTCAGCATTGCAACAGCCAGTATCTGCAACAGTCAACATCTGCAACAGTCAGTATCTGCAACAGTCAGTATCTGCAACAGTCAACATCTGCAACAG
>CAJHNH020001950.1:0-134376 GCA_905116865.2 Candidula unifasciata | reverse complement strand
GACATTTGTTCCTTTTTGTTTTTTTGTTTCATTTAAACCCCCCTTTAGCCACCCCGAAAATAAAAAAATTTTAGTTCAACACTTTCAGAATAAACAGTCAAAATAACAAATTTTTTCACATATCAGATAGCACTTGATAACACATGTGGTTAATAAAATGACACCAATTTTACTTCCCTGGACATTTTTAAGCTGGATCAACCTTGGAGTCCGTGTCAGTTTTAAAAGTTCTCCTTGGTGAGAATTTGAATTACACGAACCACACGGCAGTTGTCATAGAATCTTCATATACTTCAGACAGTAGTATAATGATGGGTAATATCTGATTTAATTCCTTATTGTCCAGGCAGTTCCCATATGTTCAAAAATTATCTGGTGCCCATATTATGAGACTAATCAGACCCAGAACCACACTGGTCAGGAAAATAGAATTCTACCACTGTTGGGAATTGAACCTCGGCCACTATCTTGTTACGCAAGATGCTAATTTCTCTGCTACCATACTTCATACATTTCAGTTACAGGCTACTGGAAATGTTTAAAAAATTTCATATTCTAATGAACAAAGGTTAATTTCTTTATGTGGTTGGAATGGAGCGGGCCTCTTGCCATCACAACTTTACCGAGGATTTCCAGTCAGTATGACAGATAGGTGGCAAGTTTTTGCTTCTGGCAGTATTTAGCCATGATGTATTTTATTCATATATAGACTCAAAGGATATAGTTCTGTTGCCCAGATATTGTGTTGTATACATATCGTGACACTTTAAGCTGCAGTGTAGTTTGTGTTGTGAAATGCAGATTCAGAAAATGCTGAGTGTCCTCTTGCCAGAGAACTGGTTTTGCCTTTTGCACTTAGTTGCATGCGCAACTACTTATCTGTTACTGCTGCTTCCATCGGCAGCGGACTGTTTTTCTAGTGCTGGACTGTTTGTGTTGGCATCTCTGATGGCTGCCGTATACATGTATATGCTATTAATTTTGTCAATTTCTTCGCAAGGGACATATTTTTGTTGGCACAGGAACAGAGCAGCTGTGGGGTGATCCGACTCATTTGCTATGAAATTGGAACTGTGATTACCTGATTGTCTTCTGACTTTCCAACCGTCTCTGTCATCCGAAATGTTGTGTTTGTGTTGCTGTTATTTCTTACCCAGCTGTTGCGCCGATCTTCTCTTTCTGGTTATAGCAGTTGACATCTTGTGGTGTGGATTACAGCTAGATTGCAATACCTGCGCCCTTTGACCCAACACATTCAGTTGCAGCAAACCCTAATTTAGTCACTTTTTAATTACATGTTTATTAAGGGGGAAGTGGGTCTGTCCTTTTTCCCTCCAAACCGAGACCTCTGAACCCACACAGTGATAAAGCATTCCAAATAAGTCTTTCTGTGTCTTGTCATGTAGTTTTCTCACACTGCAGGTTTCTCATTTTGATGCCTGTCGATACATCTCCTAAAACTCATTATCCTAAGATTAACAACTAATCCTAATTAAGAACAGCAAATGCCTACAGAACCACCTAAATCAAATTAATAACAAAGCGAAGGAATATATTTTGAAAATAAACACTACGAAGACAGTGATGGTGGTGATAGGAAGACAGAAAGACAATTTAGAAATAAAACTAAAAAACAACACCTTAACCCTACCAAGCCGCTGGCCCGGTTTACCAGGGATTTCTTAACCAGTCTCTAAACCGCTGGCCCTAATTTTCTGCTTTTTGCGAAATACAGGAAAACGATTCGTCACGGACTAAAAATAACCACCCAATCGTTATCAATCCTCTTTGTTAGACATTGCAAATGTCTGCCCGCATGTGTGGATTATATTTGTTTTGTTTTACGTGGAAAAATTATGAAAATTCACAATGAAACGAGCAGCTGATGAGCCAAGTTCTAGGCTTTTCACAGTCCAACAGGTGATCAATACTTTGGTTTATTCACACTCTGTGATATATATATATATATATTCATTATCTGTGATAATTTCATAAAGAATACGTTCTTGAAGTGACACTGTCAGTGAGAGCGCGAATGATGAGGAAAATCTTTGAAAATTGTCAATCTTGAAAAGATCGATAGTAAGGGAAGAGGGTGTGTCCATCAAACAGCAACATCTGGTGTTCACTTTGTGAAACAAAGTTGATCCTGATGAGTGAATTCGCACACAAAGGTGGTGGAACATGGCGCTAGATAAAAGGTAAGTCTATTTTACTACAATGTCTCCAAGGTTTCATCATATTCTTAGCCACTCGTTTGCATGTAACTAATATTTTTGTATATCATGTTGGTTTTTTCGCGGTAATGCCCAGGAGCTCAGGTTATAGGGACAGTTAGGTTCAGGGCCTCAGGTCTGGTAGGGTTAAGACAAACAGAGGAATTCAAGTATTTGGGAGCATTTTTCACCTTCAACGGAAAACTTGGCAGAGAAATTAGCTTGAGATGTGACAAAGCTAATCAACTTATGGGGCAACTGTCTCCCCTGTTCACACACAAGCAGATACCCCGGAGTACTAAAGTGAATCTTATCAGAACTATTTTTTGGTCAACACTATGCTATCAATGCCAAACATGGACACTTACATCCTTTAATGAACATAAAATTGTGACAGCAGAGATAAAATGCCTTAGAAGAGCTGCAGGAGTTTCAAGGAAAGACAGAATACGAAATCAGACAAATGCTTAGAATAAAGCCAGTCTTACAGGTCATCAAAGAACAACAAATGAAATGGTTTGGACACCTTACAAGAATGCCCTGGTACTATATCTGCCACAGGGAGCCACACTAAAATGTTACAACAGGTGTAGAGCGAGTGGAAGACCTCGGTAAACATGGAGTGATGGCATTAAGAGCAGCCTTACAGAAATGAACATCAGTCTTAATAGTGCTCTTGACAGAGCTCATCAACGAATGTTACATCTCCCCCCTGACACTTTGCTGAAGTACAAGGTGGAAGAAGAAGAAAAAGAATCCTAATTGTTTTAAAGTTTCACCCAAATGTCTTCACATCTTCATTTAAACCCTTCATTTTTTGTTATCTAGTGTGGTCCATATTGTCCTTGACATTCTATAAGATATGACAGAAGTGTCTTGCACACATGGCAGTAAACTTAGACATGGACAAATATTGGATAAACTTACAGTTGATGAGCCAGTGTTCCAGATTGCTTCTTCCAGCATTCCTTCAAAACGAGGTAACAGCTTTTCAAGTATAAGTTTAGTCTCTCTCTCTCTCTCTCTCTCTCTCTCTCTCTCTCTCTCTCTCTCTCTCTCTCTCTCTCTCTCTCTCTCTCTCTCTCTCTCTCTCTGTTTTCTTTTTCTCTCCTTGAAAAGATAAAGTCAGGTGATGTGAACCAGCGTCATTGCACACAGTTACAAACCATAAGTGCTCTGCCACCAGTACAGACAGCTGATAAGAAACTGTCCGCATTTGTCACCATCCGCATGAAACTCCGTAGCTACAGCGACGTTCTTCAATTTACCTCAGACTGTTAACTCTGGTACCCATTTCCTAGAGGATGGCTGAATGGCGGGAACCGGCCGTGGGCTGCAGCGAGTTGCAGCTGGATTTGAAAGCGAGTCTCCTATCAACTGCACTCCTTGTATCTCATGTGTTTTTTAAAAAAAGTCTATTAATTTTTGCTTTTTAAAATTATACTACTAAGTTGTCTGCTGTTGGTAAACCCCTATGATTTACATGTGAATCTTCTGCAGTCACCCTTAAATTGACATTGTGTTGTGATGTACAGCTAGGCTATGATATTTGCACCTTTCGGCCTCAAAAATCTGATTTCAGCAAATCCTTGATTAGCTGCCTTTGATGACATACTTGTTAAGGGGCTTCCAAAAGGTGGTGAAAAACTGTGGTGACTGCAATCAGGCTAATACCAAGACATTAATCCAGTGAACTCTAACAAAAGCTGAAAGAAAGACAAGTGTTGGTTGCATCTGTGATATTATTTTATTATATGCAGTTAAATGCAAATGATCAATTTGCCCCTTCCAAAATGTTACCTACAGGTTTTCCATCCTTCCTGAGATTATTAAATCCCATCTGGAAGGTAGATCAAAGATACCCTGTTCATCCTCAAAAGAAGTTATAATTAGGGTACCCATAACCCACTAGTGATTTGTTTTCAATATACAGTGAATAAATAGTGAGATCTTTAATTGATATGCCCAGAATTGTGGTTGGTAGGCACAATATAAACAATTTACGATATGCTGATGACACACTCTTGATAGCAACAAGTCAGAAAGAATTACAGGAAATGATAGACATTGTGGTGTTAGAAAGTGGAAGAATGGGCCTCAGTTTGAATAATGGGAAGACAGAAGTAATGGTGGTATCAAAGAAACAAATTATTCCTAAATGTGTAATAAAAGTCAATGGTGTTATTTTAGGACAAGTACAGAAATTTAAGTATCTGGGCACATGGATAACATCAGATGGAAGATGCATAACTGAAACAAGAAACAGTATTGGACAGGCAAAAACTGCATTTTATAAAATGAAAAACATCTTGTGCAATATATCCTTGTCATTGAGAGTTAGAAAAAGAATTCTTGCTTGCTACATACATCCAGTTTTAACATATGGATGTGAATCCTGGACAATCGATAGGCAGGCCAAACAATTTTTAGAGGCCTCAGAGATGTGGTTTTACAGATGAATGCTTAGAATACCTTGGACAGCCAAAAAGAGCAACCAGGAGGTTTTGAAAGAGGCGGGAGCCCGAAGACAACATAATTTTTTGGCCATGTTATGAGAAGAGGGAAAATAGAACATGTTGTGACCACTGGAAAGATCTGTGGAAAAAGGGATAGAGGAAGACAACGAGAGAAGCTTGACAGTCTTGACGCATGGCATGGAGGTGTGTTGGCACCCGAACTGATACATGCTGCAGGAGATTGCAGATTATGGAGAGGCATGATCGCCCACGCCAGTCGGCAAGGCACATGATGATGATAACCCATAGGGCTACATAGCCGGATGTAACTTGGAGTCCTATATGGGTAAGGACATGCAAAGAGCATATATGGAGAGTGTTGAAGTCACTGCTTATTACTGGCATCATAAGGGCATACTGAGGAAGATGAAAATAACAGAGACAAAAACTAGGTGCACAGAAGAGTTAAATTAAACTGGAATAGATCATAATGCAGACCTACCAACACTTGTAGTCACCAAATGGAAAGAGAAGGCCAATCACAGATATGATTGCAAGTGAGTGATGTCTCAGTAACGAGCCTCAAGGACTCGGGATACAGCTAAAGAATAATAATTGGGCTTAGTGTGTTGAGACACAGTTTCTTAAGCTGGTGTGGTTGGAATAGAAGTGCTTTTATATCTAACTTCTGGAATTGTGTCTATGGTTGACAAACTGGAACAGTGTGGGAGAAGAACGGAATGTTGGTTAATGCGAGCCCCATACATACAGTTTTATGAACTCATTATTTCCTTTTGTGTATGCCTGAAACTGGTATTCCTTCTGTCCATGGTCGTAAGTAAATTTGCATTACTGTTTTTTTTTTTCTTTTGATTGTTGGGTATTATGCCTATGAGTTCTGTTTTTGTTTTTAGGCTTGATATGTGCACGACAGAAACATAAGTGTCTTCTTCTGGGTCACAAGACTAGACATCCTAAACTGAAACAGAAAGATCACATAGAAATTCCTGATGAAGTGTTGTCCTCTGTGAGTTTTAGGTGAGTTGTTTCTTCAGATGTGAAGTTATATTATTCTCTTCACACACGTGTGTCCTATTTGGGTTCTGGGACCCAGTTTGGAAGAAAGAAAGAATAGACCCGCTGCCTGCTAGCAGGCATGTTGTAGAAGTCAACAGATAAAGGTGTTTTGCTAAAATCATATGGGCTGAAGGGCACATATATCACAGTCTAGCTGTAAACCACAATGAAAACCACCATTTTAAATGTGAACATAGTAGAAGAAGACACATGTTTACATATTAAACATTTTCACATTATGACAGTGATAGTTAGATGGTTCTGAGATTTGTCAGAAGCAAAGTGCTTGAGCTTTTACAGCAAGAACTAAAGGGAAAGTATAATGCTGACCACATTACCCACCTAGTTCCGATTGGTCTGTAAAAATATGAGTGCTCTACCCAAATGCCTGATACACCTAAAGGCCAGAAAAGGGATCTTTACTTTACTTACATGGTGCCAGGAAAGAGGGCAGGGGCCCACAAGCACGAAGATGAGCACAGCATGTAAGTGCTACCTTTGGTAGGAAAGTGCATGAGGTGGAGAGCTGGCAAGAGGCATAAGTTTCATGCAGTCCATGATGAGAGTGACCTGCCAGATGGTGATGGCATACACGCTCTTATTAAATAATTCTCGAGCAAGAAATATGTAGCAACACAAGTTGGAAGATATATTGAATTAGAATCGACACCATGGCACTCGGAACACTGCCATAAACACTCTGCCCCCATATTCAGCAGCAAGTGAAGAGTTCAAGTTCCCATGGTACCAGTAACTGTCTGATTGTACATCAGTTTCACCTTTCCCTTGAGTGTTGAGCATCAGCAGGATCCCCTGATAACTCCCCACATTAGAAGATGTAATAATCAAGATATTTATGCACAGTTATCAGTGTCCTGGCAGAGTTGAAAAGAATCTTCTGCATTGATCTGAAGATATAAAAGTGCTGTGCCCGTTTGCAAAATGGCTGCAAAACATTCAGTTCTGGGCTGAAACAACCAACTTCTACAGGCATTTGTTGCCCAGGCTAACCTTCTCACGGTTTTATTCTATATGGTTTAGTCTCTCTTTGTCAAAAGTGTTGCATTAAGACTATCTCTTGGGGGGGGGGTCATACTCATTAATGGAATGGTCCAGTCCCAAAACTGAACCCACGACCTTCACTTGTTGGGGAAAATGGCTTGGACACTTCCCCACAAAAATCTCCTTGTACCACCAGAGAAAAAGATAATGTTAGAGATCCTCTGCTGTCAGTCTTCGTTATGAAAGGAGCATTGGTTGGTTGAATATTGACATGTGGCAAACATATCAGTTTTTGTTGGGGGGGGGGGGGGTGGTTAGTGGTCTTGGGGTTTGATTTTTGTAAATCGAGTAGTGTGGGAGGTCCCGGGTTCAAGTCCCGGTGAAGGCTGGGATTTTTTCATGTAGACTTCTAGTAATTTTCCCTGGTCTCTGGGTAGTAAGATTGCACGCCTGTGTGTATTCTTACATATGTTTAAAAAAAAATCCATTGACAGTTGGAAATCAAAAAGAGTAGCCTAATGGCGCTGCCTGGCAAAATGTGGAGCTAAAAATGTACCCAAAAAGTATTTCAGGATCCTCGCCGGTGCACTGGAGTTCATGCATTGCGCCGAGATTTTTCAGACTCCGGCTTGAGTTAGAAGTAGAATGGAGCACTGATGGGTTACACCCGAGTTTCATGATGTTGATATCCGTTGAATAAACAAACAAACAAACAAATATCAATTTGATTGCTGCAGTAAGGCATTGACTAGACGTTGGCTGTTAGCCCGAAGATCTTGGGTTCAAATCCTTATCAGGGCAGACTTTTTGTAAATGGCCTAAGCTCCTAGACTGACCCAGCCTCAAATGGTTACAAGGAAAAATCTTAGTAAGTAAAGGCAGCTGGTGTGATATTGAGTACATCATTCATTGAGTGCCTATTGACTTATAAACAAATGTGTGCATGAACATATGCCTAGTATGCTGATTATGTGGAAAAGATCCTCCTTTTAAACATAATAGTAAATTAATTTGCAGTTTGTTATATTTTGCTTCTTCCTACTAATGACATTGTATGGCTCTTTTGCAGTCCCTTCATAAAAAATGAACTCCTGATATCTACCAACGAAGGCAGTGCTTACTTGTGGGACATTCAATCTGGGTGAGTTTGTTTTGTTTTGTGTTTTTAGTTTCTTACTCCTTCGGGATTGCAGTATATAGAATTAACATCTCTGCCAGGGAGTGAACCCACGACCTTCCAATCCGCATGTGAGCATCTGGCCGCTACTTCATAATTTTCTCACCTAATTTCATGTTTCATGTCAAAAGTGATTATTGTACTGATTTGTCACTTGTGTTATGCCTTGAAGCTCATTTTTCTTTCCGGATCCTTACATACAGATTTCAATAGGTCATAAGCAATGTACTCATATTACATATGTCATTTTAAAAAGGCTTATTAAATTTCAATTCAAAAACATCCCAGTGCTTCACTTTCTTCCATTGTAATATTGTAAATTATATAAGTAATGCTTTTGTTTATCATATTTAAAAATTAGCCATATAATTGGCTTATATATTTTCTGGCCTATTCAGTAACAGTTGAGCACATGGCCAGAAAGTTAGTGCATTTGCTAAGCCATTGATGGATGTGAGTTTGTTCTTTGGTAAGGAATTGTGATTTGCATCGTATGTTACAGTGTTGCTTACTGTAATGCAAAAGAGATGTAATCAGTATTTAATTATGTACTCTTTGTAAGATTTAAGCCACAATTAGTCCTCTTTTTTTGTTTTTTTGTTTACCAGTTCCAAGAATCGTATATTGGTCAAGCCTCAAGATTCAGATTGTACAGACAAGTGGTCATGCACATACTTTGGTGGTCATCCTCGGCAAGTTGTCCTGGCTGACAGTACATCCTTGTCCATGTTTGATCACAGAGTAAGTGTTTACTCTGGCATCTTATACTTGATGTTTCACTAGTTTTCATGCTCCTATAAAAACGGATGTAGACCTGGCAGACTTAACTTTTTCAGCCTCAGAAGGTTTTGCCGCAAAGACTTAAAGGTGGAAAAAATAACTAAAAAAGATCATGAGTCTGTTGCTTTCCTTTTTTTTTTTTCACTCCCTCTTTTACAGTTTCATTGTTGAAACATGGTTCTGGTTTTTACTATTCAGGCCACCATGACTGTAGATGCATGATACTGTTGTAAAGTTTCTCTTATATATTTTTACAATGTTGTTTGGTTTGCCCTCATTAGCCCTCTCCTGTTTTTGATATGTGCCTTTTTTTTTTGGTATGGCATCACTGTGCATTCTTAAGTGGGCCAACCGATTTTATTGACTGTCTGTAAATGCAGTTCAGTATTTCTAGGCTGATTATTTCTCTTATGATCACCTGGTTTTGTCTCTTTGTTCACTCCCGCAGCCTTCCCTTCTCTAGACACCTCTTTTCCATTGATACTAGCTTTTTTAAACAGAATGTCTCATTGATTTATTACTGACATTGGGGAAGCTACCAAGTTGTGAACAGAAAGCAAAAGATTGTCCAGATAGGTCCTTGGGCCCCATTTAGGGGCAAAAATAATAGACCCACTCATTCATGCAACCCCCCCCCCCCCCATACCTTTCCAACAAACAGGTATGTAAAAAATTACAACTAATTAGGGTTTGTTGAAATAGGATGTGTTGGGTCGATATGTGCAGATATCACAGCCTATCTGTAACACAACAACACAGCATGCCAGCTGTCTTTTAAGGACAAATGAGGGGGGGGAACAGAACACCTATACATTTTGGTACAATCACAACTGTAATATGATAAGAGATTTCTATGATATGCCAGTTTTTTGGCTACCTCTGGTTTCTGTTATAACAAAGGTGGATTGAGGAAGGTCATAGACAAATATTGTTCACCACCTAGTGAGGCTGAATCCAGCAATGTCGACAGTGAGGCCATACATACAACATGAAAAATGGAAACACCAAGAAGCAGAGCAAGACCCAGAATGAGATGGACTGACGGGTAACTGACAGCCTAACACATTACAGCATACCAGGTAACTGCAGTGCCCTAGCTCACCTGCCAGTCATCTGTTAAGTGCAGTGCCTAACAGCACAAAGCAGATATTAGCAAAAGAAGGAAATACATAAATGTTAATATTATCGTCATCATTATGAAATCCCCCTAATTCTCACTAAGCGGTGAGCCTAATTGGAATATGAAAATCAGTGAATGTAATTATAGAATGTTTGTATTTGCAGTCTCACTTCAGCTGTAGAACAGAGCTGTTCTCACTGTCACCCAGTCTGACAAGCAAAGAGGAGCTTGTTGTGGCAGCAACATCCCTTGGATTTCCCTTGCATGCAGTTGTCACTGATTACGGCATTTTTATTATTGATCAAAGGTTCCCTTTAGCGCCAGTAAGTATTGATGTTTTAAAATTACTTGTAAGATAAAGAATATAACCATTGTAATTGAATTCTAAACCGGACAAGGCAAATGTGGTCAAGACTCTCATGCTGTTGGAGATTGAACCATGTGGAGAAGCATAATTGGCAAGGCACTTGATGAATTAATTTATCATTGTACTGTTGTGTCAATACATGCCAGATATGGCTTGCAGTCTTCTTTCATTTCGTTCTGTCCTTTGTACTCCTTTCGATATCATGGATGTAATTCAGTTCAGCATCCTTGGCTCCTCCCGTCCACATTTATCAAGCACAAGGCTTACCATATCAAAGAGTCAGCTGAGGAAACTTGAACATGTACAGAATGAAGCCATGCGGGTAATTCTGGGATGTACAAGAGATACCCTGGTAGTATGTATGCGATATATGCTTGCACTGCTTACTATTGCAGATAGGCTCAAAGTTCTTCAGGCAAAGACATATCTCAGAGTAGCTGCAGACAAGAAGCACCTCTTGCATAAAGCCCTAGGTAGAGCTAGGAAGAATAAGGTCTTGGATGGCGCAAGCTGAAGACACAATTAGACATGTTAGGGTTGATAAATTTGGTTAAGGAGAGGAGTGGGTCAGAGTGTCCGAGCATGAATCGTATTTGTGTAGAGTTTTAATCACTTTAGTATGTCTTGAGTGTATGGATTGGCCAGCTGGTGCTGCAGAATCAGAAGTTCAACTAATGATTTATGACAATTCCCGCCCATGTGATGTGATTACATGGATGGCTCTGTGTTGAGAGGCAGATGAAGTGCATGAAGGTTCATAGCAGAAGTAAATGGAGGTCCCTTAGTGCAATAAAGCCTAGCATATGATATCACAATGTCTAGTTTGAGGGTGGAAAGAAAGGTGGAGACAGGCATGCTTCGTGCAGAGTGGCTAGCATTGCTTCAGAGGTTCTGGGCAGTTGGCGCCCTTTGGGTGTTTTCTCCAGTTATGCCGGTGTGTTGGGAAATGAGCAGTCAGATAGAATAGGTGGTTTTGCACCATTTGGTGGTGAATAGATGTACGACAAGTTAGATGTGGGGCTCCTTTAGAGCGAGTGAGGAGGCACAAATAGACCATTGCGGTCTGACGAAAATGACGCTGCGAGGAGTGGCCACGGAATCTGGCCGGATGTACAATCAGATAGTTACTGGTATCTTTGAAATTGGAACTCTTTGCGTGCTGCTGAAGATGGGGACAGAGCGCTTATGAGAGTTTTCCAACTGCAATGATATCGATTTTTAATTCAACATTCATCATTTAATCATGTTCAGTTTAGGGTTTATTTTGGACTTCATCGCTTCCTCAGTCCTTTTAGTCCTGCTTGATGATTCTCTGCTTGTTTCTTCTCAGACTGTCCAGTTTAGCACCATCTTCTTTGTTTTATAGCTGTTGTTACCATTGGTTGCCCAGACATTTCTATTATTCCTTCATGCCTATACATATATGCATACATACCTACATACATACATATGCGTTTATATGTATATGTATATATACGAGGGCTGTTTGAAAAGTAAAGCCTCCAAGGTCATAACTGTTAATAGTATATGGGGACAGATTGCATCACTGTGAGAATATTGTATAAGTAAAAAGCTTTCAAGACATGAATGCGTGGAAAGAGGCACATGTGCACATACATGGAAATTCGGTTGAAGCAATGAGCTGTTATAGAATTCTTGATGGCTGAGAGTTGTGTATCCACTGACATGCATCGAAGAATGAGAGTAGTATATGGTGAGGTCTGTGTTTATGTCAGTACTGTTAGGAGGTCAACAAGGACTGCAAAAGGCAGCAATCCAGATCTGCATGATCAGACTCGTAGCAGGCATCTGATCACAGCTGTGGATGAACAACACCAGACTCACACCGATGAACTGATTCATGACAATCATCACATCAAGCAAACAGATTGTGCCACTATGCTTGGGATTTTGATTGAGCAAATATATCATGATTTGGGTCTGTAGAAGTTTGTGCAAGATGGGTTCCTCACATGTTGACATCGAAAATGAAACAGGACTGACATCAGGTGTGTCAGAAACACCTGACACATTACGAACAAGAAGGTGATGCCTTTTTCTGCTAAACTGTCGCTGTTGAGGGGTTGTTGGTACATCATTTTTACCCCAAAATAAAAAATCACCTAACCCACAAAAAAAGTTCTTGGTTGTGGCATCAGCAGAAATGGTTCTGATGACAATTTTTGGGGACTGTCGGGGCACAAACCACAGAGAATGCTTGAAAGCACAAGAATACTGTCATCTCTGATTGCTGTGTGGAAACATTGCAGAATCTGTGAGCAAGATTGCTGCGTGTTCATCCTAGCAAACACACAGTTCTTCGACAGTGCCCATCCACACACTAGTAAACAAACATCAGCAGTGTTGGAATGTCTCAGCTTTGACTACAATTTCTCACATCCAGCACATAGTCCTGATTTGGCACCATGTGACCTTTTCCTGTTTCCAAAGCTCCTGGGAAATAAGATGTGCTTCTGATGAGTATGTGATAATACATAATAATCATAATCAGAAGAAGAATGGCAAATAAATATAATATTATAACTTGAAATAGTATGAAATGCATGAACAACTACATTAAAAGATAATTTCAGTACTTGGTTAAAGTGGGCATCTTAGCACACCTACAAAATTATGGATAGGGGAAGCACTCAAGAACCTAAGGCGCCCCCCCCCCCCCCCCCCACCCCCCCCCCCCCCCCCCCCCCCCCCCCCACCCTCTTCCCTAAAAAGAAATCACACACCATAATTAGGCTAGAAAGTTTGTAAGGTGATGAGGAGGGCATGGTTTGGGGGTCTGTCTGTGTATTCTAATCTAGGGTGGGAAGCTTAGGGGACGACCCATGTTCGTTCCATGAAGACAACAAAAAACTAGGCCAGGAACCCATGAGAATTTCCAGCAATTTTTATTTTTTAAACAAATATTTTGTGCGGATAACTAAAAGAAAAATGTGCTCTGAACCTTCTAAACACAATGCAGGCATACATAGAACACAGATATTTAATTATGTTTTTCAGTAACAGGTCACTGCAGAAGTGGTAGTATATAGGCATTTAATAGGCTGTGTCACAACCAGAAATGGCTGAATTTCTCGGGGGAAGGGGGTTAAATAGCGGTTCGATATAGGGAGATGCTCACCAACCAAATATTTATATGTATATTAACAGTATATTTCCTGTGCTTTAGGTGCTCAGCTGGAGTACAGAGTTCATATGCCGCCCTCAGTATGTCCAGGTTCTTCAGGGTGACAACCTCATGCAGCAAGGTGAGCTTTTTTTTGCCATAAATAAAATGACTAGGTTGTTGTATTATTAGAAAACATATCTACCTTCTTCTTGTGATCACTTCCTTTATTTACGCTTGCAGGCAAATTCTTTTGAAAATTGAAAATTTTGTTAATTTTTTTTTGAGTTCGTCTTTAGTTCTATACAGCTGTGAGTAAGATGTTGACTCATTGGACCTGTATTTTCTTCTTAATGGGCTGCACAAAGGACAATCTCGCAGGATATATACTGTAGTGTGCACACACAGCCCAGATGGGTACTTTGATGAACTTCTCAGAGGGAGCTTATATGCATATGCTTATTGAATTTGTTATTCATGGAAACAGAATACCGTGGGTTGTGTTGGGGGAGGGGGTGTCAGAAAGGGAATAGTGATAAAGAAGAAAGTGGTTTCAGGTAGGTTATTAGTTGGGCATCTGAGAAGAAGGATATCAGATACATGCAATAGCAACAATGTTAATGAAATCCCATGCTCAAACTGTGGAACATTAGGTGAGGAGAGGAGTGGGTCAAAGTGCCACCTGAACAGTCAGACATGTGTAGGGTCATAACTTCACTGAGCCGGGAATGCAGAGACTGGCCAGCAGGTGCCACAGAGGTGGAAATTCAGCAATTATTTCAAGATAATGCTCGCTCAGAGGATTTGATTATTTACACAGGCGTTTCAGTGTCAAGAAGCAAAAGAAGTGCTTGGGGTTTCTTAGCAAAAGTTAATGGTCAATGTTTGGTGCAGGAGAGCCTAGCATATGATACCACAACATCAAGCTTAAGAATGGAGGTGGAGGCGGTCACTGCAGCTTTCTGCTGGTAAGAGAACACGACGCTTTCACACACATCGTGATTGTAGCTGACTCAGAAAGCATGCTGAGGAAAGTCAGGACAGGCATGCTTCATGCAGAGTGGCATGCATGCAGAGTGGCATGCTTCACTGCAGAGGACATGGGTGAGGAGTATTGTCTGGATTTTTTTAACGGGGGATACACTGGTGTGTTGGGAAATGAACAGGTGGACAGACTGGCTGGCTCTGCACAACTTGGTGGAATACTGATGCATGATATGGCAGACATGGTTAGTGCCTTGTGGAGAGCGTGTACAATTTGGGGGAACAGATGGATCACCAAGTGGTGAGATTGATGCAGCGGGGAGTGAGGAGAAGTTCTGGCAGATGCTCGAGGCTCAGAGGAGAGGCAAGACATTAAATCAAATCAACTGTGGAAGACTTTTCTTAACATGAGAGGGTCTTGTTAGTCACACTTGCCATCACCATGGGCTATGATTTTCATGCCTCCTTATAGCACAATATAACAGTGTCATCTGAAAAGATGGAAATGTGCTAAACTGTGATTGATTTCATAGTATTCCTGTTTACATTATCCCCCATCTTTTAGCAATTGTATCCATGGTACAGATCTGTCAAAGTAGACACTCTGGATTAGAGCCCTAAGAGTGTAAAAATGTATTGTCCTTCAGTGGTGAAAACAATCAGACCTGTCCACTGTACCATGATTGTAAGGACAGACTGCCTTCACTTCCCAGCCATCCAACAAGGCCTGTCAGATTGACATATAGGTGATGGAGTATTAATCATGTTGGCACAGTGTTGGCGTTAAGGATGGTTGGCTCAGTAATTTTCATTAAAATGTTGATGCAAAAATTTTGATATTAGGAATTGTGCAGTTATTAGGGGCTAGTAAATGCATTTAACAGTATCACAGTCCTTGATGTCCCAGGATTTGATTTCCACAACTGACGTTAAAAAATATATATATATATATTTAGGCATTCAGACAGTGGTACAATAGCCACACCATGAAAGAGGTTGGCACCTCACTGCGTAATATCCCCAAAGGCAGCCTTGGGCACTTTAGTATGGGGATGGCACAGCATTTAATTTTAAATTAAATAGCTTTTCAGTTTGGAATGGTGTAGTAGATTTCATATTAGGAATAGTGCAGTAGATTACATATTAGGAATATTGCAAAAGATTTCATATAAGGAATGGTACAATCGATTTCAAATAAGGAATGGTACAACTGATTTCATATAAAGAATGGTACAGTAGATTTCATATAAGGAATGGTACAATAGATTTCAAATAAAGAATGGCACAATAGATTTCATATAAGGAATTATTTCAGATTAACAATGGTGCAGTAAATTTCATATAAGGAATGGTGCCGTAGATTTCATCTAAGCAATGGTGCAGTCGATTTTATATAAGTAATGGTGCAGTATATTTTATAAAAGGAATTATGCTGCAGTTGTTATACTATGGATAGTGCAGTGACTGTGTAGGGGTGGAGCAGTAATGTTGACATGCTGTAATACAAATGATGACACCAGGAGTGATATGAAACATGTTGATGCATTAGAGGTGTCAGCAGTCTCAGATTTGCTACACCTTCTCTAACTATGTTCAGGTTAACAACTGCTGGTGTAACACACATTTTTGATGTATAATTTCTTTTTCTTCTTCTGCATTCACTATTAGAATAACAATTGGCACGCTGTGTTGTGGTCTACAGCAAGGCTGAGATAACTGCGTCTTTTAGCCCATCATATCCAATTTCAGAAAATCCCTAATTAGTCGTCTCTAACAGCATGATTGTTAGGGGGCTTGTCTTGTATTTATTGTTTCAGAAACGATGCCCTTTAACACACACTGGGAGGTTTAGGCTTTCACATTAAGCAGTATTTTGTTGTATTCTTTTTCTGCAGAGAAGTTGCTTGTTGTAGCATCCCAGCAGCCACCTGAGGTGATGTGTTTTCCTTTACACAGTTTGAGCACAGGCCCGGTCACCAGTTCTGTTCTTCCTTGGAAAGTTTCTCAAATTGGGTAGGCTTAACTTGAGATTGTATTAAACTAATGCAGTGTTTGAATAGAAGTCAGACTGTTAACTCACCATAATTGTAGTTAAGCTTTCAAATCTCAGTAGTGGTAGTGTTGGGTGTGTGTTTTTTCAGAACCATTTAGCCTGATCAGTTGGGTTTGAGAAAGTAACAGATATTTTATATGCCTTGAGATGTGTTAGGCATACATGTTTATCCCATGCTTTTATGGACCATTCTGCACTCAGTGGGGGATGTGTTTAGTATCACAGCAGCTGCCATTACTTTGTGCATTTTTAGCTGTATCAACTTTGGAGTGCAAGTAGATGTTTACAGTCCTCATCATGGGGATTCCAGGAACCAAGCCTAGGGGAGAAAAAAATAGGCCTATTAAGAAGTATTTCGTAAAAGGTGACTTTTTAAGGATTTACTGAAATTGGATTTGTTGGGCTGAAAGGCATAGAAGAGACACAAAGGGGACAGGGTTACGAATACTAGCATAAGATAGATAGTCAGAGGTCTGAATTATATTGACTGACTGGCAAAGAATGAAATGGTGGGGCCAGACCAAATCAATATGAAACTTTTTTACAGCCGAAAATCAAGTGGAAGACCAAGAAAAAAAGGTGAGAGGAGGACTAAGAAAGAGATGGGCCAATGGTGTAACAGAAACCTGCCGAAAGATGAACAAATCCATCAACCAAGCCACCCGAGAATCCCAAAACAAATACAGAAAACCACAACACTTGAGCTACAACCTGGTATCACTGAGGTGACAAAACAAGAAAGGCGCAGATATTGCAGTACAAGATTAAGAGGATACAGAGGTGTGCACAGTACCAAAAAACACATACCAAAGAGATAACAACAGAGAAATGTAAAGTCTGCTTACATGTTGCTTGTTAATTGTTATCGATATTGGTAGTCTAGCACATAGGTCCATTCTATTCATTCTTATGTCCGCAGATGCAGCAGCTCAACGTGCCTAGTAGTTGTTTATTGGCATATCTTCTTTCTTTACCCCATAACTGGTTTCTGCACTCTTAGTCTAAATCAAGGTTTCTACATCACCGCAATCGGGTTTCCCCAAACTTACTCCGTGCCAGTGCAAATCAAATGAAATGTCCCTCACTGTTGCATTTGAAAAACTGGTAAATAAACAGCTAGTCCTGGAACATGCACATGCATTAAATGCATATTTCAGTTGTTAGAGACGCCAAAGCCAACAATCGTCACTAAAAAAAAATCAGTTTGTCATTGATTAAAGTAGTCGGGCACGATAAGTCGGTTACTATACAGATGTAGAATTATTACATAAGGTATTTCACCAACTCATACCTAAACCGACTACCGGCCATATTCAATTCCACGACACAACCGCTTCACTAATGAAACGCATTCCACAGAAAAAACACAGCTCACAAGACTGCAACCAAGCACTAAACTCAGGCATGCTTGTTTTTGTTTAAACCCCATTTCCAACAGACAACTTATCTTCCATAACTTCTTTCTCACAACATCTCTGGAACACAGTGCATTCTGTATTTTTGCCCTGTCCATACTTTTCCTCTACTAACCACTGCAGATGCAGCCTGTCTGTCTGCTCTTTCATTTCCTTTCGGTGTATCCTGATGTGTGCAGCCAAGATAATTTCTTGAGGTGGGAATTCTAGATTCTCCTGGCTTCATTTTGCACTTTCTCTAGTCTTTCCAGCTGATATCTGCTGACTATGAGGAGGCCAAGCCCATAGACAGACACTGAGAGCATCAAACTCAGGTAAAGCATAAGCATGCAAAACTCTTGTCCTGGAATAAGACCATAGTCCAGATGTTGACAGACAACCAGGATTTTCCACCAGTTTTTACGGCTAGCAAACAGAAAGAGGCAAAAGAAACAACCTGGTTCACCCTTCCTGAGCTCATGTGTCTCAGAGTATGAACAAACTCCTACTTTAATGGTGTGTTCACTTGTGCCTTGATGTTATCATTTGTGGGATCTTATGTCTTCTTTGTTAGACACATGTTTTTTTTCATAGTTTCCTGCTAATTCATTCATCAAGCCAAACAACTGAAATATGATTTTGGATTCTTCTTTGTACAGGGACTTCAGTCAGAGCATGCATACATCTTACACCTGTGACCTACTTAAAGCTGAAAAGAGGTTCGAGACATCGCTGGCTGGGATAGCTGTGACTAGCCAGCCAGGTGGCAATGGCTTCACGGTTTATCAGGCAAGTACACAAGTTAATCCACCAAAGTTCTGTGGCTTCCATTGTTAAACAGTCTTCTTCTTTGCATTCACTAGATGTCAGCTCCGGTAGAAAGTTCTGGTTGTTCATCTACTTGTGGATTGTAGTCTTGTTCCAGAACCTGAGTTTTGTGTTTACATTCATTTGACAGATAAGGCTTATTTGTATACAGACTGTTGGTTCCTAACAACTCCGTCCCAATATGGGACACAATGTTTTTCATATTTTAAAGCCCCACCCTGGCTGTTCTCGGGGGCCCTAATATAACCCCAACAGTTGAAGGAAACTTCTGGGACTTGTGCATGGAGGATTCTTATCCGAATTAGGACACTTTGTGTCACTGGGTATTAGTCGCTCGTTATGTGGTCCTGATGGTGTTCATCGTCACTCACTCACACCTCTCAGGCAGATGCACTCCGACTTTGAAGGAAACGTCTCTTATTAAACTCTTGTAATATGTGTGTTAGGGGGCAGTGGGTCTGCAAACACACACAGGGACAACAGGCAGATTATGTTAATAACCTTAACACAGAATCAGAAGTAAAACAAGCAGAAGTAACACTCACACAGTACGGACCAGTGCAAAGTTTAAGAGACCGTGATTTTTACTGATAAACTCTCAGCGCTGGCTGAACTGCAATAAGAAACCACAGTAGAATTTACAACAATTTCAACCAACTTTATTCTACTTTTTAAAAATATACAGAAATAACCTATACTAGCCACTACTTTTATTAGAAACATAAAGGAGAGGTCTTAATGTGAACATTGAAGATATTTACTGTTTCTTCTTCTTACTGTTCATCCAGTATTTTTGTGTGTAAGATATTTAGTGTTTCTTCTTCTTACTGTTCATCCAGTATTTTTGTGTGTCTTGAACATCATCACATTTGGTAGCAAGATTAATGTTCGGGGAGATTGATGTTTGACACCATGACATATGATTGTAGAGAAGCGACATCAAGAGTATATTATTTGTTGTGTGTGTTTGTTCTCCAGGTTGATGGCTATGGAGACGTCTTCTACCAACCTTATGTCAGTAATAACAGGGAAGACTGGTACAGTCTAGCGAGCTGCACTGAAGAAGAGAGACGGGCGGCAGCTGAGCAAGCAGAAACCTGGCTGAAAGCTTTCGACTCACAGGCAAATACAAGAGAATCCCAGATCCCATGTTTACCAGTGCAGATAGGTAATTTTTATTATCAGTATTCTTCTTCTTAGTGCTCTGCAGCGGTAAACTCCGATGAAAAGTTCTGGTTGTCTGTCTGTTCTCGGACTTTGGTCTTGTTCCTGAGCCTGAGTTTTATGTGCACCTCTGTTTTACAGTTCTAATTTATTTGTGCGCACACCGTTGGTTCCTGACTGCCCAGTGAACAGACAGTTAGAAAGTCCAATTGAGACCTTGAAGATGTATGTGTACATCATTTTATAAAAACAACAGTTAAATACAGATATTCTAGAGCAGCTGGGAAATACAAGAGAGTTGGTCACAAATTAAAAAGAGGACAAGAGAAATATTTCAACCACATAAGAAACTTGGCACTTTTGTAAAAACTGTATGGGGTGGGGGGTGATTAAAAGCAAGCACACATAATGTTGGCAGTGATATAAGTGCAGAAATGACGTCAAAACATAGACAACTCCTGTATTAGCCTACAAACAAAACAAGAGACAGTACTGTACATCTGCTGCAACCAACCTTCACTTTCAGAACAGCACCTGATTTATTGATTTGCCTTGCTTGGGCAAACATTACTGTATTATGTGACAGACAATTGTCAGATAAAATACAGGTTATGAGAAATCTTGTGTTTTTACTGTTTTCTTCAGAGGAGTAGAAAAATATATATAGCTTTATGTCTTTTACAGCACCTGATACCATGAGAACTATATTCAATCGGTCTGATCAAGAAGTGAACCTGAGGGTAATTTGTTGTGTTTGTTTTAACATTGTTGACATTCTTATCGTTGTAGGGTTTGGATAACGTATATTTTGGAGTACTTATCAAATTTTGCCTAACTGAAACAAATCTACTTCGTAACTGTCTTTGTCTAGCTTCGGATAAATCTGATAAACGCGTGTTTAATTTGAACATGAGGCTTCTAAATTCATAAATCTTGATGGCATACATGAAGTCTGCTTGGAGCCCATATTGTTTTCACACAGACACTTACTAACTCAGTAAAGCTAACAGACATGCTACTTTTATGTTTTTAACCACATTTTCAAATAAACCTTATTGTCAACATATTTGACATCAGATGCAAAGAAGAGGAAATACCATCTAAAACAGCCGGTTTGCATTGTTATACTGGCCATTAGTAAATTAAAAACCAATGCACATCACATGCCAATTTGCTGCCTCGGTAATAACCAATTAGCGCATAATGTGTTCCTTGGGACTCAAAGGGTTAAGACCCATACTTACACATTTGTTTTATCTGTTGTGTATTCAATCAAGTCTACATACTTCAGTACAGTTTAAAACCGAAGTAAATAATTCCACACCTTATTGTTGGTAACCTGTAAATGGATAGCGATGCTGAAGTGTAGCCAAAGTCAAAAAGGCATAAAATAAATGCCCACACAGGAGCGTCATACATCCTAAATACAGCCCTGGTTGTGTCTGTTTTTACTATCAGTAGGAACAGTAGCATAAAGCCTACTGTATGTTTTTCTTCTTCTTCTCCTTCTTCTTCCTACATCTTCAGACATCAGACTGAATAAACTAAAGAAAGCAGCAGTCAACGTTAGGTTGTTAGTACCTCCATACAGTTTGTCCAGGTTTGTGATGGTCAGAAGCCCAGATACTGACTATTCTTATGGCAAATGTTTTGCTTTGATTTTAGTTTACATTTACACTGATACATTCATTAGTATTTCCCGTGCTTAGTTTTCTGCAACAGTGGTTTCTTCTTTGTTTATCCAGCTAGTGTTTTTTTGTGTTGTGTTTGTTTACAACACAGCTGCAGTATTTTTTCTTCTTGATGACACATCCAACTTCTTCAGGCATTTACTATCCAGGCTGGCCTTTCCCTTCTGCGCTGTTATAATCTTTTATGTCCTGAAGACTCACGCTTTTTCCACTTCTGAGCAGTTGATATGTCATTTTATTTTTTTCAATAACCTAGGCAGACTTATTTGTATTCTTACTTCTTTTGTGTGTCTGTATGTGTGTATAAATAACACACAGATATATATATTACCATTGCTAAATGAAAGATGAATATTTGGAAGGACCGAATAAAAGAAAGGCTTGCATGCCCAATTTGTGACCCTTTAAAAGTAAAGTTTGTTTGTTCCTTCTTCTGTGCTTTCACCGGCTGTGAAGTTTAGCTGAAAGTTCAGGTTGTTGGTCTAGTCCTTGACTTATTTCAGAATTTGAGTTCTGTGTGTACAATTATTTTTCAGATCTTACTTATTTGTGTGCAGACTGTTGGTTCCTCACCTCTCAGGCAGACTCTGAAATATATGCCTTAGTTTATCCCTCATAAGGAAATTGGCATTTGATGATTTTATTTGTTTCTCTTTAATAATGTAATTATTTTTCAGTGGGACACTGTAGTGTCTCATTAGTTTACAGATTCCCTTTCATTGTTGTTAAAGATCTCCTCATAATCCACAGACCCTATATAATGTAGCGAATTTGGTTCATTGCTGTCCTCTATTACTGTTCATTGTACCTATCTGGTTTGTGCAGGATCTGTCTTTCTAAGAATACCAGCATATCCCTTAGTTGTTTATCAGTGGTATCTCCTAATCTCTCCTAAAGGATCCTGTCTAATATTTTTCCAAGAGCTGACATTAACATATTTCGTCTATATTCCTAAAGGTTCCATTCTTCAAAATTACTTTATTTTTGTGTATGTAATTCGCATATTCAGTCATTTCTACAAAAATTCCCCAGATATTTGTCTCTACAGCCAGTTCTTATATTCTGTTTTCATTTATACAATTCTCATATTCATTAATGTCTGTAGAAAGTCACCTAACATCCTTCTTTACAGCCTGTTTAATTTCTTCACTGATAATATGTTTATTGTAAAATCATGAATACACTGATGTATGGAAGGAGTCAGGTTGAAAGGGCAGAGTGTTAGATAGGCCTGCATGTCCAGTTCTTCACACTTTCCTAAGTTTGTGTTCTTTCCTGACTACTAAATAATTTTTGCAGCAGTTCTGTTGACTTGTTCTGCTTTCTTCTTTGCATTCACTGGCTGTAAACTCCTGTGGGAAAGTTCTAGTTGGTTGTCCACCTCTATACTTGTTCCAGAACCTAAGTGTTGCAAGCACATCTGTTTTACAGATCTGACTTAATTTTATGCAGATTGTTGGTTCCTTGCCACTTAGGCAGATGCACTCCGACTTGGAAGGAAACCCCTAGTTAGTTGACTTTTATGATATGCTTTTTAGGGAGGCAGTGGGTCTATATTTCTTCCCTTTCCCCACAGTGGAGCTCCGAAACCCACACAGGGAAGTTGATTATGTTGAACATTCTTAGTTTCTGTTATGACCTTTATGGTAGATTACAGTGTTACTATGCTTTGCTTCCTTGAAGGTCACGGGTTACACACAAAGGATAAATTCCCTGAACCGTGTGCACCCAAAACTGGCACCAGTGGATAAGTTACCCAATGCAGGGAGCAGTTCCCAGCTACATCTGGCTCTTCGAGATAGTACAGACATCACAGACTTTCTGCTGAAAAGGGTAAGGCCTTTGATGTTATGAAACCTCTGACTGTGTTTAGCCCCTGTGACTGCTGTCCTGTCTTCATGAACTTTCTAGTGTTCATGGTGAAAAGTGAGAAGTAAAGTGAATTGTTATAACATATATTTTAATGTAAAATCACAGGATTAGATTGATGGAAACTGGAACATGTGGTAACCACTGAAAAGATCTGTGGAAAAGCAACAGGAAGACAATGGGAGAAGATTATTGACAGCCTTTCATCATGGCCTGCAAGCTGTCAGCACACAAACTTGCTGTTGAAGATTGTAGGTTGTGGTGGGGCATGATCGCCCTGTTCGTAGATGGCAAATTGTTGTACGTTGCTTTCTGTTGCGTCTGCTGATGGGGTCTTGTGATTGTTTACTTTTAGTTTGTTCTCTCCACATTTCCATGTGTTTTTCCTTGATAAGTGTTCTGATTTCTGGTAATGACAATGAATGGGTGAGTTGTTTCTCCTTAGTTCCATTTTGTGCAAGTTTGTCTGCTAACTCATTTTCTGGTGTGACGATTTTATGTTGTCTGACAGCCTGTTTAGCTGGCTGTTCGTTTCTTTCTCCATGCTGTCTCATGGATCCCTCTGAGTTGCCTGGAGGACTGACATACAGTCACACAGGAAAACAATTCTGCTGTTTTTAATTTTTCTTTCCTCAAGCACTTTGGTTGCATCAGTAATTGCTTGTTGCTCTGCTCTGTTTTCTTGAGAGTCTTCCGGAGACACATGAAGTTCCTACTGTGGTCCCATCTTGCAGCAGGATGACCAGTCCAGCTCTTCCTTTTTTTTGTTGCTCCCTCCAGTGATCCGTCAGTGTATATGTGTGTCCATTCAGGTTTTAAGTAAGAGTTGTAGACATGTTCAAGGGTCTTTACATGCAGTACTAGGTCACATTCTTTAGCCTTTCTGTCTGTGCCTGGGATTGTTGTTGTGACTGAATAGTTAGACTGCAGGTCTATGCAGTATGCCTGGATATCACGTTGAAGGATATTTAGAAAGGATGTTACTGGGTTTGTGTTTTTTTTTCATAGTACAGAATTCTGATAGGTGGCGAAAGCTTTGTCTTTTCAGTCAGTTTTTAGTTAAGTTATTTGCTGATCTGTGCATGGGGTTGTTGTTCATGCGTTTAAATTTTTCTCTTAGGGTAAGCACTTTTTCTTCCCTTTGCTGGCTCAAGCTCTGGAGCCTAGAAGTTGCCTCCAGCTCATTGATTGGTGTGCTTCTCATGCCTCCAGTGATGATTCTGAGACCAATCTGCTATATTTTGTCCAGTTTGTATAAGTTTGATTTGGCTGCAGTGGAGTATGCTCCCATGCCATATTCCAGTTTTGGTCGTACATATCCTGTGTGTACTTGTCGTACAGTGTTAGCCTCTGCACCCCAGTCTGAGCCTCAGGGTAGTTTTCCTTTGAGTGTCTTCAATGTGGGGGCCCCAGATTAGCCTTTTGTCAAATTTTACTCCCAGATGTGTGGGGTTTTCCTCTTTTGGAAAGATGTTGCCTTCTACGTACAGATCAACTTGTCCTAGCTTAATTTAAAATAATGCTTTCTCTGTTGTGAAATGTAGAATGGATAGTTCTTATATATTGTGATACTGATGCATGTGATCTGGGATGCACCGCACGCTAGCTAAGTGTCTAGGGGGATTTTGGTTAATAAGTGTTGGTCCTCCATACCTACACACTGGACTCCATCAATTCACAAACCATGCCACCGACTTTCCTCGGCATGGCACATGCTGATGGTAAATATAAGGAGTAAAGGACACCAAGCACAAACAATAGCACCACTATAAGCTAGGCACACATAACATGTGTAACCACCAACATTGTCTTCGAGTACTGTAACATAATATACCACACCAAGTATGATCTTTTAGTGCGATTAGTCTCTTTATTATGAATGAACACAACGACGAAGATGAGTGGTGATCGATGGCTTACTGTGAATTCTCCTGCCTTCCACAAACTCACATCGGCAGTCTCTCTCCAGACATGAACAACACCCCAGCAAACTATGTCCCAGATGCCTGCTATGGGCAACTCCAGCAAATCATGATGTATGGAAGTGAATCATGGACAGTCAACAGATTATTAAGAAAAATATGGAGCTTCCCTGTGTGATCCAGGGTCCAATTTTGGGGAAGCAGGGGAGAATAGATCCCCAGACACATGTGCCGTAAAAGGCGACTTATTCAGGATGTATCCTTTGAAGTCTTAGACGTAGACAGTCAATATGTTTTGATTGACTTATTATGAGAAGGAATGATCTCAAGAACTTGGTAACAATTGGCAAGATTGATGGAAAGAGAGTAAGAGGGAGACAAGGAGATAACTACCTGGATGGCTTGGTTAGATAGGTCAGGAGAGACAAAAAATTTTGAAGTGATTCTGGTGATTGTGTGAGATGGTGAAACATGACAGCCTACGCTTACCAGCATGGCACATGATGATGATCCTTTGAAGTTAGAGTTTATCAGCCTGAGAGGCGAAGAACCAGCAGTCTGCATACAAATAAGCCAGATCTGTAAAATTGATGTGTATGCAAAACTCATGTTATGAAATAGATCAAAGTGCAGAAGTGGAAGAACAACCCAGAACTGTTTGCCAAAGTTTTGTGGGAGACCAAAAAGATGTTAAATAGTTTAGCATCATGTCATGGAGGGATTTACATGTATCAGAAATTATTGGAAATGCACACAACAGAATATTATTGATTGAAATGATACCACACAGTAAGGACAAAAAGAAGAAGGATGGTTCTTCAAAAATTATTTGATTGTATTAATAGAACATTGTATCAGAAAAATGCCCTTCCAGCCAGGGTGGTGGATAGACAGGCTTACTATTTTTTAGTTGTGGCAAGTTTTTGCTTCTCACAATTCTTAGCCGTTCCATTTTCTCCATATGTACACTTAAAGGATGTAGTTCCCCGCTACTGATTTGAGTGTGCAGAGAATTGATGGTGCCCTGTGCAATAAATTGGATGTGCAACTGCTAATCTGCTGGTAGCAGATTGATGACGAAGTGCATCTCTAGTGCTGGACAGTTAGTGTTGTCACTTCCGACATCTGCCTTATGCATTTAATGCATGTTTATGCTGTTGGCTTTGCTGAGACAACTGTCTGTGTCAGTTTTTACACAATGGGACAGCGATGGACATTTTATGTGGTTTCTGTTGGCATGGGGACTGAGCGAATATGGAGTGACCCTTTTGCTATATAGTTGGAACTGCAGTCACCTGATTAACTACATTAGAACATGTTTGCATCATGGCATGCAGTTAGGGCTCAGCTTCTGTAGCACAGGACATTGTTTGCAAGTTACAAACTGATATAGAGAACCTAAAGTTTGTTGATATATGCTGATTTACAAAAAGTTTTATTTGATGGCAGCTTAATCCAGCTTCAAGGCTCAGATGGCTGGATCACTCCTGGATAATGGAGGATGGCACTAAGGACGTGCTCTATGGTAAATTAAAGATGGGTAGAAGATATCGAGGCTGACCTCTACTACAATATAAAGATGTGTGCAAGTGGGACATGAATGATACGGGTATTCAGGTGGACTCATGGGAACAAAATGTCATGGAGGGTGTTGTGTTGAGGGGACACATCAGGAAAATGATTAAGAATGAAGGAAGAAATGATTGCAGAAAGGATGAGAGCCAAGCGTCAGGGAAGAAACAAGACTAAACACAAATGTTGACAACAATGGTCCTTAAATCCCATGCTATAATTGTGGAAGACTTTTCTTAACACGGGCGAGTCTTACTAGTCACACTTGCCATCACCATGGGCTGTGAGTTCCATGCCTCTTCATAGCGCATAGAAAGACGAAAATGTGCCAGTCACTCAATCTTCTTCTTCTTTCGTTTGCTTGAAATAGATTATCTATATCTGCAATGTTGTCTCTAGCATAAACTTCACTGTCTATTGTAATTCACTCAGCGACCCGTAAAGTTTGACTTGAGCTGATGTTTCTCTTGGCAAACAGTTTTGCCTTGGTATGTTGTATTTGGGACAGTCGTTGGGGACATGATCTGTTGTCTCAGGTGCCAATCCACATGTGCACATGGCTGATTCGCCGATTAAAAACGTTGTGTTCATGTGGCTGCAAAGTCGATTGTGTCCTGTTCTAAAGCTTGCTCTGCAGTTTCTCAACTGCGTCAGGAATTTGTGTTTCTGTTTACCTTAATTTTGATGTAAGTTCATAGTCAAGGTCGTCGGATATCACCGGACGCATCGTAATGGTCAACAAAACAATGCTATGTCGGTGTTAAGTACAAACGTTAGTGCAACAGTGATGCCAAAGTCCTATTTACAGATGTACACACATGTCAGGGTGGATAGTTTGATCCCATATGTCAGTACGTTGACCTAGCTTACCAGAATAATTAAAATTAGGTGCTGAAGTCGGAGGCAACCAGCTAGAAGGCGCACCGTAAAAACTCATGAAGACACGCACAAACGCTATAGGAAATATATCTATATCAATCACTCAAGCTTTGTAATTATAGTAAATAGTAAGTATTGCATGTACATAGACTGCAAAGGAGAGAAACCAACAGGAGTGTCAAGAAAGCAAAACAAGCATCCTGGGAACGTTTCGGTGAATCATTAGCAGAAAATGAGAAAACAGCCAGCAGAAAATTTTTCAAAGTAGTTAAAAATATGCAGAAAAGAGATGAAAGCTACAACCCCACTGAAATAATTAATGATAAGACAGGAAGGCCATTGATAGATCCACCCGAGATAGCAGAAAGATGGAGGGAATACTTCAATGAGCTCTTTAATCCTCTAGGAGATCATCAGGAAAGAACAACTGAAGAGCACTGAGCAACAGTGTTAGAATCACACATACTAATAGATGAAATAGAAAAAGTCATTAAGCAGTCTCCCAAATATAAAGCACCAGGAGCTGATAGATTACCAACAGAAATAATTCAAACAGCAGGTGAAAGCAGCATCAGATGGCTTCACAAAATATTTAATGCAGCATGGGTACAACAAACGGCCCCTATTGATTGGCAACATGCAATAGTTATACCATTGTGGAAGAACAAAGGAAGCAAACGAGAATGCGGTCAATACCGAGGCATCTCTCTTTTGAGCCATGTTGGCAAAATGTATGCCAAGATAATAGAAACAAGACTGAGACCAGTAATAGAACCACAGCTGGCAGAAGAACAGATGGGATTTAGGAGAAATAGAAGCTGCACAGATGCAATCTTCACACTTAAACAGTTAATAGAAAAGAACATTGAATACAATAAGAACTTATTTGTGGCCTTCGTAGACCAGTAGAAGGCATTTGACAGAGTCGACAGACAATTATTATGGAAAGTAATGGCAAGATATGGAGTAAGCGAACACCTCATCAAAGTGTGCAAAGGTTTATACAGGGATTGTAGAAGTGTAGTTAGAATAAATCAGGGAACATCTCATCCATTCACAGTAACATCTGGAGTAAGACAGGGGTGTGTCTTATCACCACTGCTGTTTATCACCTACATCGACAGTATATGCAAGAATGCCAAGCCCATGAATGAAAATGTTAGTAAGATCAACGAATTACTCTTTGCAGATGACCAGGCCTTGATAGCAGATACAGCCATGAAATTGCAACAACATCTAATATCCATGAATGAAGAATGTAAAACAAATAATATGAGAATCAACACTGAAAAGACAGAAGTAATGTCAATGGGAAAAAAGAAGACAGATCTAAACATAGCAATAGAGAACAAAGGCATTAAACAGGCATCTGAGTTTAAATATCTGGAAACTACATTTACCGAAGATGGGAAATTGGATAAAGAAATTAACATTAGATGCAGTAAAGCAAACCAAGTATTGGGACAGCTAGCACCCCTCTTACAGCATAAGACAATCCCAATCAGCATAAAGAGACATCTTATTCAAAGCATTTTTATTCCAACTCTGTGCTACCAGTGCCAGACATGGTCACTCACAACAAACCATAAAAGAAAATTAGTAACCATGGAAATGAGATGTCTGAGAAGGGCTGTAGGAGTGACTATAAGAGATAAGATCAGGAATGAGATCAAAAGAGAAAAAGTTGGCACAGAACCAATTCTAAATTACATACAAAGACAGCAAGTGAAATTGTTTGCCCACTTAGAGAGAATACCTTGTGACACCATACCATACAAAGCATACATGGAAAGAGAAGAAAGTCGTAGAGCAAGAGGTAGACCAAGAACAAAATGGAAGGATAACATCAGAGAAGCTGTATAGCAGCACGATGTGCCTATGGTCGAGGCGGCCAGAAACAGAACCTTATATCTCCCTCGACACCCACAGCGGTAAAAGAGGAAGTGAAGAAGAAGAAGAATTGCATGTACAAAAATATAAAAATAAATATTTCAAAAAATGCTAGACCATATGTGGCTTATATTAATCTAGTAGACAATTATTCAAAATTCATCTAGCCTTTGCTGATTTACCTAAATGAGTTAAGTACTGACATATTAGGACTCGGGACATTCACATAAGTGCTTTACCCCCATATTCAGCAGCCAGCACAGAATCATTGATGGAGCTAAGGAGTGCATGCTCTGCTTTTTATGTCATGAGGAACCATGAAGGACCTGCAGCTGAGATGCAAGTTCGTAGAGTCTTTATTAGTTATCTAAGACTTGCTGCCAAAAAGAAAATGCAGTTGATCAGGTTCGAAATTTTGGTATGTGCTTCCCGCAGAACTCCATCCTTTACTAAAAATTGAACCTGGGTCATCCCATGAGAGTCCAGCACTCAACCATTCAGCCAGCTACTTCTTAAGAATAGTAACTAAAGTATAAGAGTTTAAAGCTAGCTGCTCCATCATAGTGCCGGGTTTGATCCCAGCTGCGGGCCTTGCGCCGGTTTCAACAATGATGTCGAGAAGCCGACCATCCAGAAAGCAATGGTAAACACCCCCTTGTGGGTTCCGGGGCCCTATTATAGGGAAAACAAGAATAGACCCACTGCCTACCCAAAAGCATGTCGTAAGAGTCGATTAATTGGGAGCTTCCTTCGAAGTCGGAGGGCTTCTCCCTGAGAGGCAAGGAATCAACAGTCTGCATTCAAATGCGTCAGATCTGTCAAACGGATGCACACACAACGCTCCGGTTCTGGAACAGGACTGCAGTCCAAAAGTGGACAAACAACTAGAACTTTCCACCAGAGTTTACAGCTATTGAACGCAAATAAGAAGAAGAATGGTATACTACTGGACGTAAATGTGCCTAGAAAAAAACTACAACAGCCAAAAAATGCTGGGGTTAGTTCTGCAAAGTCCTGTAAAGGATACGTAACTGTACGTGTAGTTATTGTACATAATGTAACAAATACGTAGTATGTACTCTGATCTAAAAACTGTAAACAAAAATACAATCTGAAATTACTATATTTTTTTTTTAAATTTATTTTGTGGTCATTAGTGTGAATGGTCGCAAGCCACATAGATCGTAAGTAGAAGCGAAGGTGCATTAACGCAGACTTAAAAGGGCTCTGCACAAGTTATTTGAGGGCATATACTCCATCAGGGAATAAAGGTCATAAGAAGAACTATGAAAACCTTAGCAACTTTTTCTAGTTAAACATTTATATTTCTATGACTCCACAGGAAGAAGACCACACAAAACTGAAAAAGAAAGTTAGGAAAATTAATGTCAAAATTGCAAAGCAGAGGCGCCGAAAAGGGAGCGCTCCAAGATTTCCAAAGCATGATAACCCTAAAATAAAAATTAGCAGTAAAGCTTTTTGTGATGCAGACTTCAGTTCCAGTGAGGTTGATGATGCAGGTGACAGCAAGCTGGCAGACTCAAAAGACACTAATAGGTAAAATTGTGATTTTACCTTGTTTGTACACTACTGTCATACTGGTTATTACATATCTTCTTCTTCGTGTTCACCGGCTGTAAACTCTGGTGGAAAGTTCTAGCTGTTTGTCTGCTTCTGGACTGTAGCCCTGTTCCAGAACCTGAGTGGGTGTTGCATGCACATCCATTTCACAGATCTGATTTATTTGTGTACAGACTGTTGGTGCCTTGCCTCTTAGGCAGATGTACTTCTACTTCGAAGGAAGCTCCAAATTAGTCAAATCTTGTGACATTCTTTTGGTAGACAGTGGGTCTATTCTTGTTTTCCCCCACAGTGGGCTCCCAGAATCCACATGGGCAGTTATTACACATGACAGTAGAGGAGATCAGAAATTCTCATCCACTGTTTCAGCAAATAAACCCTAGCAGTTGTTTGTTGTCTGTCGTGTAGCATTAACCAGTGTGACCGGAGAGTCTGGCCGGCTCACCACACTCAGAGGAAAGGCAAGACAGACATACAACCAGTACTATCAGTTTTGGATCTATGCACTAGCTGCTGAAGGTGGGGACGGAGCATGTGTGGGAATGCTGTGATGTCAATTCCTGACTCAACTCAACTCTGTAGTGTAGCTAGGTACTTTAAACTCAGTAGTATGTCTTTGCTATCTGAACAGTCGACTTTCCATCCCTTTGTCTAAAACAGTGCAAAGGGGCCTGCTGTCAAATTGTTTGCAGCTGAATTGAACTAGGTATTTTAAAATTACAAACCGCATCTGTAACCCTTAATCCACATATGCTGATACAGATAGATAATACTCAAATGTATTTATTCATTATCCTGTTGTCCTTCACAGTGATTCTCATTCTATTGTGTTAAATTTTTCTTTTTAAGGTAAAGATTAGTGGGAACATTAATGAATATAACAATATTATGATGGAGTTCTAAACACAGTTAGACACATTGTGTTCTGTTTACAGCTTAGCTGTGATATCTGCCCCATTCGGCCAAACACATCCACCTTGAGTGGATTCTAGCCGCCTGTTATGAGATGCTTGCTAAGGAACAGTGGGTCTTTTCTTTTCCCCCCAAAATGGCCCACAAGAATGCACACAAAGATAACGATAAGATCATCTGGGAGCTTTTTCAATATAACCTGATGCAGTGTAGTTGATTCTTGTGAGTAACAGGTAACCAACCTGTCAGGTGTAGATTAGTCTGTAAACATATTTGGTCTGACTGACTGACTTTCTACCCCACTAGGACATCACACAAGCGATAAACACCCGATGACACAAAGTGCCACCATGTGGATCGCCGTGGAGAGGTCCCAGAAACCGCGTTCAGACAATTGGCCATATTTATGGCCTGCCTATATTGCGGCCCTTGGTAAAAGCCAGGGTGGGGCTTCAAATAACAAAAAATTTCATCCTAAAAAGGACAAAACTGGATATCTCTGACATATTGGTCTAGCAGTGCATGCCTTAAATACCGATTTCATGGATGCACAGGGTTCTCTACTGTTTGTAAACATCTGAGAAATTTCTTATTTTCACTGTTTCATAAAGAATACACTTTGGTTTCATTACATTACAGCTCTCTTGGCAGTGGTTCTACTTGTGAGCAGACGGTGGAAGATGTACAGATGTCTGATGATCAGCAAAACCCAGGTGTATCTGAGGCTGACCAAAGCTCAGATGGGGATCTCTTTAGTGATGACTGACAACAAATGTGATCAGTCAGTTGACTGACAACAGATGATGTAATTCATTACTTCAGTCTGAAGATCTTCAACGAAAATTGAAAGTAAAATGTTATCTCTTCAGGTGGCTGAAAACTTACATGGTCTCTTGATTTGACTAAAACACAGATGTGGTCAATCAGTTGACTGATAACAGGTGATATAACTTCAATTGACAGAAGTTTCTGTCTGAAGATCTTCAGCGATGATTGTAAGTAACGTGTTAGCTGTTGAGGTGGCTGAAAACTTACCTGGTCTCTTGATTTGACTGAAACAGATGCAGTCAGTTAGTTGACTGACAACAGGCGTTATAACTTCAATTGACAGAAGGTTTTGTCTGGAGATATTCAACCATGGTTAGAAGTAAAATGTTATTTTTGAGTTGACTGTGATTATAAACATATGTGATATTTTAAGCTTGCTGAAAATGAAACATGTGATGGCTTTCAGAGAAAGCAGATGATATATGTTGAACTGACTTACAGCAGAAGGTTCTTACTCTAGTAGTGACACACACACACACACAAAAAAAGCTTTGACAGAACACAGTATGATCTCTTGAATTAACTGAACAGGGTGTGATCTTGTTGGGCTCATTTAGAATGCATGAGGCAAGTAACATAATCTTAGAGGGGTGCATAAGTAAGCATTCTCTATAGCAAGGATGAAAACAAACATAAGACGTTGCTGACAGGCAAAGAATAGTGGTTTATTGAAATGCCCCACAAATGCAAGCTGATGAAAAAGCTTAATCAGCTGACCTTGATTAACAGTCAGATAACATTTATCCACCACGAACCAGCTAAACGATCAGAAGCAAGCTGACAAGTATGAGTTCAAGTAAAAATGCAAATCCATGACTGCTGTCCTGATTCATGCCTCTTCAACACCTGAGCCATTATTTCAGTGGTTAAGAAAACATTACCTCCAGGAACCTGCTGTCCTCGTTCACACTTTCGAAACCCGAGCCTTTATTTCAGCAATCAAGAAAACTTCACCTGCAGTCTAGAGAACAGAGCTTTTCGCTCTCCTGCGTTTATGGCGTTTTAAATACAAGCAGCCTGTATAGTGCAGCCTTCGTCAAGTTCAGAGTTAACCTCTCACCATTAAATGTTTTAAAAACATGGGGGGGAGAGACCAACTTATGCCCATGTCTTCTGTGTGCACTACACCCGGACAAAAATTCATAACTGTCTTCAAACAGCACATAGATAACTGATGTCCTGTCTGCGATGTCTTTAACCTGTTCAGAAAGTGTAACATTGAGAAAGATTACACATGATGAATCTCTTGAATTGATGGAAATATGATGTGACATCTTGCATCGACTATAAATGACTGAAAATGAAGGTTGTGATATTTTGAGTTGACTGAGTGATCTTTTAAATTGACTGAAAATGAAAGGCCTAATCTCTTGAGTTGATAGAAAAGAAATGTTCTCACTATAGTTGTCTGAAAATTTAGGATTTGATTCAAACAGAAAAGATCTCTTTAACTGACTTTCAGTAGAAGGTATGTCCTGTAAGGGTTACAAAAGGCAGATTTTATGATCTGTGATGTAACTGAAAACAGGGTGTGATCTGATTAATTTATAATATCAGATGTGATCTTGTGCATTATTATGTAAAGGGTCATTTTCACGACTGCAGGTTTATTGCCTATATCCCTTTTTAATAGAGCAGTCAGCACTCTCCTCCTTTATTTGTGCAAAGTCATTTCCTTTGGACTTAATTTTGTTGTGTCTGTTTACAATAGAGCTGCTGTTTTTCATTTGAGCAAAAACAACTGACTATAGAATATTTTTCCTTTTCAGGACATTGCAACCCAACCCCGTTATTTTTTTTTGGCTGTTTGTGGTGGCTTTTCCTCCCAGGCAATTTTACATTCTTCTTCGTTCACTGGCTGTAAGCTCCAGTGGAAAGTCCTGGTTGTTTGTGCAACTGAACTTTGGCTTTGTGCATCCATTTTACTGGCTTATTTGTGTGCATCTGGTTGTTCCTTGCCGCTCTAAGTCTGACTTCAGTGAAGCCCCCCAGTTAGTCCACTCCTGTGACATGCTTATTGGGGAGGCAGTGAGTCTATTCTTGTGTTCCCTACAACGGGGCCCTGGAACCCGCACAGGGACATTTTACATTGAGTAGTTTGCCATTGCTGTCTTATGGTCAGCTCTGCATACAATTGTTTAAATTAACACACAAATGCCTGCTACCAGTTGCCTGCAGCTGAATCGAATTGGATATTTTGTTTGTAATTCTTAAGCCACACAGACACTGACACATTTGACTTTAAAAGGTGGAACTGGTCCTGATTTCTCTAAACCATTTAATAGTAAGTGTAGGATTCCCTTTCTTGCCATTGGCCTTCAGTGAGTGATGTAGTCAACATCACGCCAGCCACATTTATTTCCACCACTTTACCTTGCACCCATTTGTCAAGATCATTTGAAAAAAGGGGGGGGGGGGGGGGGGATTCCTACTCAGTGCGGTTTCAAACGCAAGACAATCAGACCGGCAGACAGAGCCTAGTCTAAATCTTTGTGTGGCGGAGAAATATGGTAAGAAGAGGGCAGAATAGAAAATAAAACAACAAAAGAAGGCATTTACTTTCTCTTTGTTGTATTGGGTTGGTTTACAAAACGTAAAGTCGGGCATACTGAAATCAGAACATGGAAAAAATGTATCAGTTCTTGACAGGCATGTGACATGTGTGTATGTTGGAAATATTTAGTATGAAAACATGTTCTAAACAGAATGAAAGTAGAATGTATAGTGTATTATAGGTAATTAAGTGTGCTCATGTCTTATGTTTATTTGTTCATCAGTAAAAAGGTATCAGAAATCACCAGGCTTTTTTTTTTTCTGGGACAAAAGGTGCCAGTACTCACCATAGAAGTCTTAAAAGTGCCAGTACTCACCACAAAGAACTTATTGCAGTAGTGCTGAAAAACTAAAGCTTTGAAAAGGTGCCAATAAAAAAAGTTGAATTGAGAATCAACATCATATCACTTGGGACACTCCCATAAGTGCTCCTTCCCCAACTTCAGCAGCAAGTGATGAGTTCCAGTTCCGATGGTACCAGTAACTGTCTGACTGTACATCCGTCTCGCCTTTCCCTTGAATGTTGAGCGTCGGCCAGATCCTCTGGTGTGTCTAACCTTGTCTTGCCATCTGTACCCAAGTTTTCTTCTAGACACGGCATATGAGAGCTATGAAGTCGTTTCTTCTGCCATAAAATTACCCAGGTGTTACCACCATACACCTCACTTACCATCATACACCTCACTTACCATCATACACCTCACTTACCATCATACACCTCACTTACCACCATACACCTCACTTACCACCATACACCTCACTTACCATCATACACCTCACTTACCACCATACACCTCACTTACCATCATACACCTCACTTACCACCATACAAAAGAGTTCTAGGGACACATTATCATGCCTTGTCCCATTTGAAATCTGGTAAACAGTTTCAACGAAATCTTGCGGAACTCCAGATAAAAACCGTTTATTGTCAGGCTTTGTCCCTCAGTTGTTATTTTCGAGCAGTGGTGCGGGGCAACTTAATTCCAACGCCTGCTATACAAGCACAGAAAACAGTTATGACAAGATAACAGATTGTAAATAGCTTTCCATGACAGAAAAAAAAAAAACCTTTACGCACAAATAGAGCACAAACAGTTTTTGAATTATGTCATTTTCAAAACCTGTTATTTACAGGGATTTGTACCGAGACCAGAGAAAAAGGGGGGGGGGGGGGGGGTTGTATTCTAGTTATGAAGCCTTTGTCATGTTGTTACGGGTTTCGCTTGGCGTAATTGTTCTTACCTATCTAGCTTCTACTCGCTTGCTGATTCCACTAGCTTCTGTCTGGGACGGTTGGTTCACTTGGTGCATTTTTTTCTTTTGGCTGATAACAGCTCCGTCAGTTCTTGTTTTTTTTTTTTAATAAACACAATTTCCGCCAGTGCAAGGAAGATACCCTTAACGACCTCTAGGCTTTTCCCTGATGTCTTCTGGTTACATGAGATACGATGTGTTTATTCTGACGTGTTTGTTGACACCACAGACGGGACAGTTGATCGTGCTGCTGCATGCTTCCCTCCCCCCCCCCCTTTTTCCTGTAACGACCTGCAAGAGATTCAGACATCTTGCGCATATAACATACTATATATAAGACCTTCTCGTTGGGGGGGGGGGGGGGGGGGTCGCATAAGTTAGACAGTTAGTTACTTCGTGGTCGGTCGGGACAGTGTTTGGATCTGTCTCTCTTTATCGCATTAACACTGCAAAAGTCCTTTTCAGGGTTTTTGGTGGTGAACAATGTCAAGCCATTTTATATGGCGCACATAAACCTAGTCACAGTTATAACCAAAAGATCCTTTCTCTTCTCTCCCCCCCCCCCCCCCCCACCTTTTTCAAGGGATGCTAGTTTAACGCGACGATTTTTTTTCCCTTACAATGCAAGGCAAGAGGATGGTCGCAGTAGCTAGCACTACTTAACCAGTAAACCGGTAGCTTTATCAGTGTTCGGTGCGAAGGCAGTGGCTTGAATCCTTACAGAAGTCCACTGTGCGTAGAGTCACCATTATTTTCGTTCCAGGAGACGCGGTTGTCGATGGAAATGAAAGAGCTGATAGGTTGGCTGGATCTGCCAAAACTACCGACGGTCGGCCTGTGGATGATGCTGATATTATTAATGCCCTCCGAGAAGTGGGAAGGGTGGAGGACTTTGGGGACGGCGAATGCATATCACTCGCCAGAATGATTGACTTGGGAGTTGAAATCACAAAAAAAAACGAGACGCACACCAGGCACATTTGAGGACTTGTTAATCAACATACAACTTGTACTATTAGCCACTGAATGCTGGGGTTCATACTAAGAGGGGAGGTTCTGGACACTTATGTACATGTCAGGAGCGCAATAATGATAACCCAACTAACTAACCCAACTAAAAGTTCTAGTGAACTCGCTATGCATTCATTGGTAACACGTTATATAGTTAACATTTGTTTACTTGTCGTATCCAATTCTATCGTTATCTACCATTCTTGCATATATTACCACTGTTGCGGTGTGGTCCAGGACTTTGAGCCTGAGGGTTTAGAACCGCGTGGACTATTGCTGTCGTCACAAACTGTGCAGGTTAGGATGTATTTCTGCTAACCTTCCGGCCAGCCATTCCCTATTCTACTCTTATGTTAGGCCCTAATATTTCAATTGCTGACATACTGACCTCCGTTGATGCGACTTTTTAACGGCATGAATGTGGCTCGGCCAGTCGGCCACAAATCTGTTTCGACTCCGAAAAACATGGTCCTTTAGAAGTTCTTGAAAGGAAATTTGGCTCTCGGAAAATTTAAACCGTCCTGCTGCTGATTTTGGGCTCTTGTGACTAATGAGTTTGCCGACCACTGACATAGATATTGCTGAACTAAAAACTACATAGGGGACTGAAAGATCCAAAAGGGCGGTTAGTGCATTGTGTTGTTGTTGACAGCTTGGTTGCGATATTTTCGCTTTTCGGCTCAACACATCGGATTTCACCAAACCCTAATTAGGATCCCCTTTATGACCTACTTGTTAAAGGCAGTGGGTTAATTCTTCCCACCCGGACCCCAGACAGAGATGTTTAATTGATCTAGGTCACCTAATTTCTATACAATAATTTCTGATTAAATCTGACGATTCGGCCGTGGTATAGTGTCTACACGCTTGCCTTGTCTATTGTCCAACATCAGACCAAAAATATCAGATATCGAGACAAAACAGTGGGAACCATCACATTGACATTTCCTCACTAAATTACCAGTTGTTTTCTTGATGATTCTTTCTTCTTATGTTATTTGACACTTTGATTTACGTGAGTATTTGTCTCCACGTTCTTGTTGGTTATGCCTGGCATTTTCTTGCTGTACTCTTTTTAAATCAATTTTTTTAGTTGGAACGTCGGCTCTGTGGCTAAGTCGATGCAAACGCCTCGTAATGCCGGGTTCGATTCCAGCTGCGGGCCATGCGCCTTGCGTTGGTTTCGACAGTGGGGTCAAGAAAGCCGACCGTCTAGAAAGCAATGGCAAACTACTGGACGTAAATTTGCCTAGAAAAACCACACAACAGCCAGGGGCTGTTGGGGTTGGTTCTGCAACGTCCTGTAAAGGATACGCAACTAACCTGAGGGTTTTACCATGTATTCAAGATGGTATCAATTGAAGGGGAACAAGCTAATCACCACTGGCTAAGACTCTAAACATGTTTGCTGAATCGGAACTTCAGATCTTGAATTCACACCTGTGAAACTGTAACTATATAAACTCAACCCGGGCTAACAGGATTTGTCCCGTTCAAATATCCGGTTCAAAGCCACATAGAGCCGAGTAGGTGTGACGTACTTTGGTAAGGGAAAGCTTGTGTCTTGTGACGTCAAAGACATACAGGTTTCTGGCTACCAGCAGCGATGTCACTGTACACGGGAAATGCCTAAAAACTCTTAGTCTCCATATAGATATCCAAGTGTATGAATACAGTGGTAGACTGGTTGGACATCATTGTATCATCATCATCGTGATTATGTACTGTGGAGATAAACGTAGGCGGTGTTGGTTGGCTAACTCACTTGATCACTTAAGTCTCAGATTGTGTCAATGTTCTTGCCATCCCCAAGCCGTAGGGCTAAGCAGTAAGGATATTTATATATAGACCGTTTGTGTTTCTCGAACAGTTTTCACCAAGTTTGCTAAAGTTACAGCTATCCTTCTCATAATCAGTCGGAACCGTCTTGAAAAAGTTTATCCAATAAGCATGTCTAGGGCGTCGACTAATCGGAGTACATCTGCCCGAGCGGCAAGGAACAACTAATTCCGCACACAAAAAAGCCAATAAAACACAAGCAGGACTTTCCGTCGGAGCTTACAGCCGGTGAAGAAAGAACAAGAAGAACAAAGAAGAAGTATTAGTCGTTCTTGAAGGTTGGGTACACTAACCGGTTTAAACATATTTAGAAACAATGTTTTCCTGTTGTAGATTTCAATAACAAAACTGTAGCAACACTCTTCTCATTGTCTACAAAGGAGGAAAAGTGTACATTGAAATTCAACGATGATGCTGTTCCACGCTCCAATACTCCAACCTTCCTGGGAGTCAAGCTTGACAGTCGTCTGACATGGAAACATCACATATTAGAAACTAACAAAAAAGCTATGAGAAAACAAGGTGTGATGAAGAAATTGGCAGGCACCACTTGGGGAGCAGACAGTTGTATCTTGAAGCAGGTATACACCGGCACAGTCAGACCAACTCTCGAATACGCATCATCGTCATGGATAACAGCAGCCCTTTCCAATAAACAGATACTAGACAAAACCCAAAATAGAAGTCTGCGTACAATTCTGGGAGCCATAAAATCTACACCTACTGTAGAAATGGAAAAGGCAGACAACATCATCCCCTTAGAAGAAAGAAGAAGGACAAAAGCAATTCTACATGCGGAAAAAAATTAAGAGAATGCTAAACCACCCACTGCACGAAAAATTGGCAGCCAGAACAAAAAACCGAATAAAGCGCACAAGCATAAACCATCTAACTAAGGTATGTGGAAAGTCTTTCTCTTCACTACTTAACCAACAATGTACACCTGAAGAGACTATCTTTCGATCTCTGGGACTCCCAATTATTGACACTCAATGTGTCAACATCCATCCCGAACCTGGGAAACAAAGATGCTGAGCCCGCTTTAGTAAAGAAATCACTCACAATGGAACACCTAACCAACATGTTCCCACAGGACAGCTGGACGAGAATCTACACGGATGGATCAGCAAAAGAGGCAACTACGAATGGTGGGGCAGGTGTTTACATAAAATACCCAGATGCCACTACTGTGTCCCTGGCAGCCCCCACCGGACGAACTTGCTCTAACTACAAGGCAGAGCTCTCAGCCCTATTGATGGCAGCACAGTATATGAACAATCTGCAAAAAACCGCAGGCAAGATGGTTTTTCTCACTGACTCACTGTCACCTATACAGGCCCTTGAGTCCAAACCTACCGACAGCACACTACAAAGTCTAACAAAGAAACTTGCTTTGTTGTCAAAAAAGGCAGAAATTCACTTGCAGTGGATTCCATCTCACTGTGGCATCAAAGGCGATGAAAGCGCTGATGCTTTAGCCAAGGAAGGCAGTAAAAAACCAGAGACCTACCAGCCACTATCTTTTCCAGAAGTCAAAACTCTCATTAAGAGAAAATCAGAAACAGATTGGAAAACCAACACTGGTTATAACTACGAAAAAGATTTTCTGAAACACTTGAACAGAACAGACCAAGTCATAGTTTTTCGTTTACTTTTTTTTACACTGCAGACTCAATAAACACTCATATAAATTAGGTATGAGCCAAACAGCTCTCTGCCGGTGCCTTCGTGCTGAACAGACTCCAGAACATGTCCTGCAAGACTGTCCTCTCCTGGCGAAGCTGCGGAGCAACACATGGCAACATCCAGTAGAACTGACAACTAAACTTTGGGGAAACCTAAGAGACCTTGAAAAGACATCCCAGTTTATGACCCACAGTTTATTATGCGCATAACCAGAGATCGCTGAAGAAGAAGAAATTTCAATAATGCGGACACAATACATTGCACACTGTATTGTCTGTGCAGCCATTATTCGAAATTAATATAATTACACAAGAACATACACGCACACACATACACCACACGCACGCATACATACGCACGCACACACATACACACCTGTCTTATATTATATCAGTTAAATAGGATAACTGCTACAAGAATCCGACGTTCAAGTGTCTAAACCAGTGTTTCCCAACATTTTATGTGTGCCATACTTAGGGGCCAAGGTCATTTCTGAAGGCAAAAACAAAGTAGCTACTTTGTATCAATTAAAAAGAACAGTTGCTAAAGGACCCGACTGCCAAGTGTTTGTATACCAATGGTAATGTAAGATAAACAGTCAGCCATTTGGGCTATTTTTAACCATCCCCCGAAAATGAATTGACAGAAGCCTGATGCAGTGTCTACACTTCTCGAACCTACTCGTCACATGTTTGCCTTCCTTGCGGTTTAATGAAAGTCAAGTGGGTTAAAGTTCACAGCTTGGGAGAATCCACATTTATTTATAGATGATAAGCAGTGAACTGTAGGGAAAAACTTGTTATAGTGTGGTTTCTTTAGCTGCAAAATAGTGGCGTTCATTATTTGTCCTAATTATTGAGTTTTCCGAACAGACAAGGCATATTTCACATCCTAATGCATACAATTTTTTCCGGTTCAAATCATGTGTTCGGGCCTAGAAAAAACTGACTTCCCATTTATGAATTGCCGTCTCACGGGGTTTGTCCTATGTTGCTGGGGCGTCATGCTTACTGACCGGCCAGCGATACGGTCTCAAAACATACAGAACTGCCCACCCAAGACTCACGTGGAGAAAACAGATAGAAAAGACACAAAAGGACCTGTACAGGCTATGTGAGGCCAACACTAGAATATGGGATAGCTGCTTGGGGCACCGTAGCTAAATCAAATTTTCAGAAAGTCTCAAAGATCCAAAACCATGCTCTCCATATTATGACAGGGTCAATGCGCTCCACACCCATATCAGACATGGAGACACTTACTGATCTCCATGATCTGGAAGATAGGAGAGACACAAAGCTTCTCACCCAGCTCTCCAAATACCACCACTTTAAAGAACAACCCATGCACAGCCGACTGCAGAAACCCCAGAAGGCTAGACTAAAGAGAACCTGTTTTATTAAGAACGCAAATGCTAAGCTCGCTGTCCGAAAACTGCCTCCCATAATACAAAATATTCCACTGAAATTTTACAACGACTGCCCCCCCCCCCCCCCCTCTCGGCTTAGGGATAGCCAGCCAACAGTTAGAACCACTGTAACAGAGATCTCCTCCAAGTCATCAGTGAGCAGCACTGATATGAAATCAATTACAGAAGGAGAGATAAACAGACCTTATCCACACCAGAGTTGGATTAGAGTGTATACAGATGGTTCAGCCAAGAGAGCAGTAAGAGACGGAAGAGGAGAAATATACCAAATGCCCAAATGGTTTAACAATTAACCAGGCTGTACGAACAGGTTCATATTCCTCCAATTACAGAGCAATGGCACTTCTGGCAGCATGTTCTTTCCTGAACGGACAACAGCATAGCAAATATAGCAGAGTGGTCTTTCTGACTGATGTTCTGTCAGTTCTACAAGCAATTGTTAACCCAAAAGACACTCAGTTGTAGACTTGACGCAACAGCTGATTTACTTAGGCTCTTCAGTAGAACAATCTGTACTGCAGTGGATTCCAGGTCACTGTGGCTTGGAAGGCAATGAAATAGCGGACAGATTGGCCAGAAGCGGCAGTGACATGGTACAACCAAATAGCGTCTTAACCCACCAAGAGACGAAAACATTAATGCAATCTAGTATCCAAGAAAGGTGGCTGGATACACACACCAGATTTTCTCCCCAAGACTCACTTCATCGCCTCACTAAAGGGGGAAAGTGTATTATATTCAGACTAAGTCAGACTAAGGACTGAGCACAACAGACTTCGTCAACATATGTTCAAATTTTGCGGTGTAGGAAAGATGGAGACGTGTCTCTGCAGCGTGGCACCCGATAATGCTTATCATGTGCTCCAACATTGGCAAATGCATGCTGACAACAGAGGCGCAATCTGGCCTGTTCCAACCACACTGAAGACTAAGCACGATAGCTTTGATAAAGGCTACCGGCCTCCTGATGTAAGTTTTCTGACAGAAGAGTCGAAGAAGAAGAAGAAGAAGAAGGCCCTAACCACACCCCCCTCCCACTCTCCCTACGCCCCAAGAGAGAGTGCAGCCTACATCCCACGACTGCATGCAACCTAGGTCGCACGCCTGTATGCACGTATATTATAGGCTGCATGCATTCGTGGAACGTAGGCTGCACTCTCTCGTGGGATGTAGGGGGGTTGGGGTTAGGGCCAGTTCTGCATGCTTTGGGATCGTTAAACGCGCTCAATCCTGGAATATACAACATACGATTTCGCCGTGAGGAAAAACTAGTAAAATGCTGCATGTTGGTAGGCGGTCACCAAGCATAATACCTTATAACATAGGGTACGCCCCGTGACACAGCAAATCATGTCTGGTAAGGGAAGTCAATCTGTTTCTTGGCCCAAATGACATGTTTGTTAGGGAACAGTGGGTCTATTTGCTTCGTTCCCCAGCAATGACACCCGTAAACCTACGTGGGGACTTTCGATATCATGGATGGATTTCCAGTCCAGCACCTGGAATCTTTCGCTTGAGAGTTAAAAGATGAGCTCGAGTTTTCAGGTCATCTTCTTTAGAGTGTCTACATTAATGCTGAAAGTGCATGCATTCAAAAAGCGAAAGGGCGCTCTGGCACGTTTAGCCCCGACTCGCCCCTAACTTCAATGTTTCTTTGGGGGGGGGGGGTGGGGGCAGAGATAAATCAATCAACTGATAGTCAACTTTCTAAACTTTTAAAATATCAGATATCAAACTGAAATATTTCAACTGATAAGATTTATGGAAAAAGATGTAGAGAAAAACAATGTAAGAAGATTATTGGCAGTTTTTTATCATGGAAAAGCGGTAGCACGAATTCTTCTTTTTCGCGTTCACCGGCCGTAAACTCCGGCGGAAGGTTCTGGCTGATCGTCCACCTCTGGACTTTAGTCTTGTTCCGGGACCTGGCGGTTGCATGGACATCCGTCTTAAATATCTGGCATATTTGTATGCAGACTGTTGTTTCCTAGCCTCTCATGCAGATGCACTCCGACTTGAAAGAAAGCCTCCCCTCCCTCCCCCTAATTGGTCTACTCTTACGGCATGCTTGTTGGGTAGGCAGTGGGTCTGGGTTTTTCCCCCACAGTGAGGCCCCAGAAGCCACACGGGAGCCAGCGTGAACTGTTACATGGTCCCCCAAGCTAGGAAAAACATGGCTGTCAGCAGCAGCCATCCCGGCATGCAATGATACAGATGATGTTTGATGCCTGCAGCAATTAACCTTAAGTGCTCGGAATACAGGAGGAGGAGGAGGGGGGGGGGGAAAGAAGAAGAAGAAGAAGAAGAGAAGAAGAAAAAAATTGTGTGTTTAATTAAGAGTATACATCATAGCACCCAGGACACTCCCATAAGCGCTCCGTTTTCATCTTCAGCAGCAAGCGAAAAGTTCCAGTTCCGATGGTACCAGTAACTGTCTGATTCTGCATTCATCTCGCCGTGGGTGTTGAGCGTTGGTCAGATCCCCTGGTAGCTTCCCGCAGCGTCATTCTCCACACACCTCAGAAGAAGAAGAAGAAGAAGAAGAAGAAGAAGAAGAAGAAAAAGAAGAAGAAGAAGAAGAAGAAGAAGAAGAAGAAGAAGAAGAAGAAGAAGAAGAAGAAGAAGAAGAAGAAGAAGAAGAAGAAGAAGAAGAAGAAGAAGAAGAAGATAAAGAAGAAAAAGAAGAAGAAGAAAAATAAGAAGAAGAAAAATAAGAAGAAGATAAAGAAGAAAAAGAAGAAGAAGAAGAAGAAGAAAAATAAGAAGAAGAAGAAGAAGAAGAAGAAGAAGAAGAAGAAGAAGAAGAAGAAGAAGAAGAAGAAGAAAACGAAGAAGAAAACGAAATAGAAGAAAAAGAAGAAGAAGCAGAAGAAGAAGCTAGCTGCTGGCTGACGTAATTCCATTCTGATGAGATCGCCAAACATTCTCTAACTTCATGATATTTATATTTTTCACGAAACAATGGATTGGCTTGTTGTGTCTGTTCAGGAGGTGGGGGTGGGGGGAGTTGCCTTCTTGCAGTCTACATGCTGGCTGACTCATGGTTTTACCCACTACTTCCAAAGACACATGAAGTACTCAGGTTCAGCCAGACCCAGTCCTTCTTCACATGGGCTTGGGACTATCTTAGCATAGTACTGATGACCAGGACCGTCTGGTTATTTTAAGATTAAGATGCAAGTCTTTGAAATGCCGCCCCTTTGAATGTGTTTTCTTTAAAATAACATGTTGCTTGTGCCGTCCCCCTTACAGTGCCGCCTGATGCGGTCGCTTTGCTGTACCATAGTACAACACGGCCATGATGATGATCAAGGTGTTGGTGATAATGATGAAGAAAATGGTTGTCCTGAATTAGTAATTCTTTTAATTTAGTTACCCAGGTAATTTCGGACTCATACCGCGTTGTCTGGTATTGATTACCCCAACCTTTGTGCGGCTTGAGATACGGGATTGCCTCTCACAAAGAACTGCGCCCGCAGAAAACCTCGACTCAGCGGTAAGTGGTATCTAAATTGCTTGTCTCAGTGTGACTAATGACAAAACAACGAAGCCCGCCCGCAAGTAAACGGACCGCGCACCCCTCTAGACCATGGCATGGCTCACTCTCTCCAGTCTGAGAATGTTATCTGGGAATCTTTCAGTACAAAGTTCATGGAGGAAATCGGCTGACGGCAGTTCTGCTGGTCTGGTGGACGACTTACCTGTCTTCAATTAATTAGGTGCCGTCTCCGTAATGAAGCTCGACTGCAGTCGATCTCCAAGTACACTTTTAGATTACTGCACGTCCTTTAATTGTTATTTTTTTCCCCCATTTGCATCGCTGTCTATCTCTTAATTTATTATTAAGTAAAGATTCCTCCCACATCATAAACGTATTAGTTTTAACCCCAAGTTTGTATAGACCTAATCACCGTTCGATAGTTTATACGATCATCGGCACTGAAATGTGGGCGTTCAGGAAACTTGAGCCCGTCCCAAACTTTATGACCCCATCCCCCTTTTTTTTCCCGCCCAGCTGGATCATCGCCGCGCTGAACTAGATGGCTGGGACTCACAAGCAAAACTGCAGGAAATGCGGAAACTGCTGCTCGTGAGTCCCAGCCATCTAGTTTGGCCCGACTCCGCGCCTAGCGGCGCGGAGATACTCTCGGCGGTGGCGGTATAGTCGACAGAAGTCGCAATTTACATGTGACTAAGGTCCTGTCAATGTGTGTTTTTGGTCGACATAATATGTGGCCGTTATTCGGAGGATAGCCATGATATTTATTCTTTAACATAACATAACCCTTGACCCATTAGGGTCGTGGGTGTGTATTGATGGAAGCACTAGCACAGAAAACAAGCTAACTTTCTCAGTCTTCCGCTTGATGAACAAGTGTATGAATCCAATCCAACACTTTTGGTCTCTCTCGTCAACGTTCATTTAATGGTTTCTTCATGTTAATTACGGAGCAGATGTTCCAAATAGCACATCTGAAATTCCTCTTTTTCTTCTCGTTCACTGGCTGTAAACTCCAACGAAAAGCTTTGTATGTTCGTCCAACTCCGGACTTAAGTCTTGTTCCAGAACCTGAGTGCTACATGCACATCCGCTTCACAGATCTGGTTTATTTTATGCAGGCTTGTGGTTCCTTGCCTCTCAGGCAGATGTACTCCGACTTCGAATGATGTCCCCAATTAGTCGACTCCTACGACATGCTTGATGGGGAGGCAGTGAGCCTTTTCCTGTTTTCCCTCACAATGGAGACCCGTAACCCACACGGGAAACATCTGAAAGTAAACGCTTCACACGTCTGTGTCAACTTCTAAAGGGCTGAACACCCGAATACACAGCAAAGTTACACATTGTTTTGTAAACAAAGCCAGAGGATCAGAGACAACGTCTGAACGGAAAGCCCACGCAGAGAGGAGTGTCATTGGTTTAGGCATTCAGCACGTGATTCTTCATTCACAAGTTGGCCAGCTTAACCCAGTCAGGCTAGGCCTAAATCCGACGAGTCTAATTCACAAACGGGTGAAGCAGATTTCTACCGCAGGCGCATTGCAAAACGGGGCGCACCTCTGGCGGGCCAAAAACGTTTTGTGAACGGGAACAACGGTAGCAAGCTGGCTGTGGCTGTATCATTCATTCAGCATTCCTTTGACAGTCGGGTTAATGGTGTAGGGGACAAACTGGGTGTGCCTCATCAAATCATTTAGGAATGTTCTCTGAATTGTGAGGTAGTTATATTCATGTGTTGGATGTTTTAAGAGAAGTAGAAGAGTGAACTTGATACAAACTTCAACAGCACATTTGACAGTAGGTAATTGGTAAATCTCGCCGACAGTGAGTTTGCGTTCACGTGGTTTCATCAGTTCCCATTCATACAAGTGGGAAAGTTTTCGCCTGGCTTACGAAATATTTTCTTCGCTCAGACAAGTCGAAACAAGTTGTGTAGCGTGTACAGGAACAGCACGATAATGCCTAAATAATTGTAAAATAGATTAAGAGTAAATATTAATTCAGTAATATCGTTTGATGATTTAGGATTTTAGTTAGTGCAATAATTAAAGAACAACCGACGTTTAACGTTCAGTTTCCACGTGATTACTTAAAGTATTTTAGTTACTTACTGCTCGTGTTGTGTCGTGTTTAATTTTATTCGCTAAATATACTATGTTTTCATAACGTATAGAGTAAAAAAAAAATACTAGATATATGTTTGTGTGTTCGTTATTTACACATGTAAACTAGAATTAAATAACTTCTTGATGATTGTGTATTGTTATTTTGTAGGCAAGGACTATAAATACCACTGCTGCAATTTATGTTTTATTTTTACATCTCGGACAGCTTTTATTATGTGTGTTATATTGTAGGCTTGGACTAATAATCACCACTGCTGTAATTTGTGTTTTGTTTTCACAGCTGAAACACATGAATTATTTCATTTGTGTGTTTTATTTACGAGCAATGTGTAACATAAATAGTGTCTAATTTTCGTTTTATTTTCGGCATTCTATGATCTTTATAATGGTCTCAGTGTATCTACAGCAATACTTTTGTACTGTTCGAAATCATAATGGATAAAAAGTGAAGAACCCTTTTCCACGCCTATCATGCGTTTTGGGTATATAACTAACTACTACTCTACATATTACCCACTGAAGACTGGGACGACCAGGGAGCCAAGATCTTGATTGATAGGAGTGCAGACTGCAGCTGCTGAGTTTAAAGGTCTCAATGGCGAAGTGGGCAGATTTTTTGTTTGCCTCACGATTTTATCAGCAAGCGTAGATTTTCAGTTCTGGTGGTACCAGTAACTGTCTGGTTGTACATGCATCTTGCTTTTTCCTTGGGTGTTGAGCGTCGGCCAGATCCCCTGGTAACTCCCCGCAGCGTCATACTCCTCAGGTAGCTAGGCAATTGTACCCCACCAGGACATCACTTAAGCGATAAACACGTGGTGACACAAAGTGCCACCATGCGGATGAGGATCACCGTGGAGCGGTCCCCGAAACCCCGTTCAGCCACCAGGCCACATTTCATGCCCGGCAAAAGCCAGGACAGGGCTTCAACTAAAAATTTCATCCCATATGGGAACGACAGTATTTATGCTTCTATTGTCTTCAGACCGTAATCATTATCATACCTCCAGTCCATTTTAGGACGAAATTTTTCGTTTTCTGAAGCCCTACTATGGCTTTTGCCAGGGGCCGCAATATAGCCTGGTCAAAAATATGGCCTTCAGGCTGAACGCGGTTTCTGGGACCTCTCCACGGTGATCCTCACCCACATGGTGGCACATTGTGTTATCGGGTGTTTATCGCTTGTGTGATGTCCTGGTGGGGTAGAAAGTCAGACCGTAATGATCTATTTGTGCTTCCACACTCTTCTTGACTCGCTGTGCTACTATGAACTTTTTACGATTATTTTAAAGTTTATTGTAAGTTGTGTTTAAAAATATATTATATTTTACTTTTTTCATTTCAATCCAGGAGCATAAATAGCGGAATATTTTTATGATTTTACTGTTAGCCATAGGCATAGCAGTTTTAAAACAATACGTTTTGTGAGTAAACATTGTTGAGCATCCCAGGATATTTCAATGAAAGACAAGAAGTGTTCAGATTTCGTGTTCATGCCTATCAAAGACGGAGCCACCCCTCGTGCCAGGGGGGAAGGCAGCTCCAAGGACTCCTCATCGTCTGCTGTGTCAGAATCCGATAGCCAGGGACCCGCCACCGAAGTACGATCAAAGATTGTGATTGTGGGCTCCTGCGCCTGTGGCAAGACAGCCTTGATACACCGATATATAAAGTCGACTTTTCTGGAGGTAAGTTGTGTTTTAATTTAGAATATGGCTCACACAAACATGCATACACACACACAATTGGTGACCACATCCCTCCGTTTTTTTTAAAAAAACACTGTGGGTTCATGGATCCAGTAATTTTTTATCGGTTAGAAAAGGGAAAAGGGGGAGGGGGAGGAAATATAGGCCCATCATCCCTTAACGCTGAAAGTTTAATAGATTTTTTTCTGTTAATTCCCAGTAAAGCCAAATAGTGTTAGGGTGTGAAATGAACACCGAGTAGCCTTACCGCCCCCCTCCCACCACAGTATTGGACTTTCCCACGGGGAACTTCGCACGAAATCTTGAGTCCTCGAAATGGGGTGAACCAAAAGGAAAATACCATTGAATAAATTAAGGGTTTGCTAAAATCGGATGTGCTGGGCTAAAAGGCACAAATATCGCAGCTCAGCTACACAATTTAAAAGGAAAAAAAACACCTGCCAGCTAGCCTTTGAAGGGTGAACGCAGAAGTGGACATAACGAGTCCTTCTGTTTTAAAGAATTAACTCGTTTTGTTTCCAGTCTAGTTTCACATGAATCTGTCAGCCCCTTGACCCAGTCAAACTCTCCTGTTTCAGTCAGATTTGTGTACCTAAACCTAGTTTGATTTGATAATTCAACTCATCAAGTGCCTTGCCGACTGGCGTGGACGATCATGCCTCTCCACAATCTGCGATCATGCCTCTGCGTGTAGAAAATTGTTAGTATCCTCGTTATTCAAATTCGCCACGGGAAAACATTACTTTAATTACCGAAAGCGACTATTATTACTAATCTAAGAATGGGGACGACAGTACACAAGGAAACATTGCTTCAATTACCGAAAGCGACTATTATTACTAATCTAATAATGGGGACGACAGTACACAGGGAAATATTACTTTAATTACCGAAAGCGACTATTATTACTAATCTAAGAATGGAGACGACAGTACACAGGGAAACATTACTTTAATTACCGAAAGCGACTATTATTACTAATCTAAGAATGGAGACGACTTTACACAGGGAAACATTACTTTAATTACCGAAAGCGGCTTTTATTACTAATCTAAGAATGGAGACGACAGTACACTGAACCACACAAACGTTTCTGTACCGGCCCCTTAATCATTCTCTGATACTCCACCATTCATGAGAACGAATTAAGATTTCTCTTATCCGATACGCTGCAAGTATTGAAGGGCGGTGTGTTATCAAGCACTTGATGTCTTGGGTGTCTGGTGTTATCAATGGGCGGCCTGGCCTGGTGTTATCAGCCCACTAGGCACCGGTTGTGTTGTTTGAGACCAGCGTGTCGTGCAGTATTAGCACCAGGTCTCGTGACTTGGTCTTATGTATTATTCTGAGCCAGTCTTCTTCTCCAAGGGAGATACATGGTCCCACGTTTAGTTCTTTTAGCCGCTCCACCTTCGATATATAATGCTTTTGAATAGGTTCTCAGATGTTATGAACTGGGTTATCTTCTCGGCACTCCGGACATGCCCATATGTGGTCAGATTCCCCCTTTAACACACACACGCACACACACACACACACACATATATATATATATATATATTTATATATATATATATATATATATATATATATATATATATATATATATATATATATATATAATATATATATATTTATGTATATATATATATATTATGTATATATATATATATATATATATGTATATATATATATATATATATATATATATATATTATGTATATATATATATATTATGTATATATATATATATTATTATGTATATATATATATATATTATTATATATATATATGCATTCTTAGCAGTGATAGGGACACTGATCATAAAAACCTTTCATCGTTCTATCTCCCTAAAGGGCAGTAACGTTGCCAATCTCACCGTGATCCATAGTGCGACCATCTGCAACGATTGCAGATATCTGTTCAGTTTGGCCTCCCACGGACTCTGCCTCTCTCGGATGTGAGGTGTATAGTATTTCATAACTTGACATTCTCTCCTTGTTAACATGTTTCCAGCATATGACTGTAGTATGGTTTAACTTCGGTTACACCAGTATGGTTTAACTTCGGTTACACCAGTATGGTTTAACTTCGGTTACACCAGTATGGTTTAACTTCGGTTACACCAGTATGGTTTAACTTCGGTTACACCAGTATGGTTTAACTTCGGTTACACCAGTATGATTTAACTTCTCAGTGACAGCTTATGTGAAAGGGCATATTGCATATGCCCCGTTTGCCTGTCACCTGCGATTTTTTTTCAGCCTTTGTCTCAAATTCTGCCTGTCATTCCTTATTTGAATGTCCCCTTCATGCCATGACACGACACTTTACATTTCTCATATAGGTTCCCGTTCATGCCATGATACGACACTTGACATTTCTCATATAGGTGGCCCTTTATGCCATGACACGACACTTTACATTTCTCATATAGGTTCCCGTTCATGCCATGATATGACACTTTACATTTCTCATATAGGTGGCCCTTTATGCCATGACACGACACTTTATACATTTCTCATATAGGCTCCCTTTCATGCCATGACACGACACTTTACATTTTTCATATAGGCTCCCTTTCATGCCATGACACGACACTTTACATTTCTCATATAGGTGGCCCTTTATGCCATGATACGACACTTGACATTTCTCATATAGGTGGCCCTTTATGCCATGACACGACACTTGACATTTCTCATATAGGCTCCCTTTCATGCCATGACACGACACTTTACATTTCTCATATAGGTTCCCGTTCATGCCATGATACGACACTTGACATTTCTCATATAGGTGGCCCTTTATGCCATGACACGACACTTTACATTTCTCATATAGGCTCCCTTTCATGCCATGATACGACACTTGACATTTCTCATATAGGTGGCCCTTTATGCCATGACACGACACTTGACATTTCTCATATAGACTCCCTTTCATGCCATGACACGACGCTGTCTACATTTCTTGTATAGGTGTCTCTTTATGTCATATTTGGAGGGGAAAAGGGGGGGGGGGATGCCTTCTCCTGTACTGTCTCTGCTGAAAATAATGCTTAAAGTTGCTAAATGTTAACAGTATTTAGCATTTGTGGCCTTTATGGCTAGGTTTTAAATGGCCATTGGCACTGGGGAAGATTGCCGTCCTGGCGGAATGTAATTCACCTAATGGGGGCAGACAACCACGGTCCATGTCGCGTGCTATGCAATCTAATTTGGCTCGGCACGCGGAAATTCAGTTTTATAGCTTGATACTGCATTTTTTGGCAGAAATTATTTTGGCTTAAACTCTCTTTGTTGTCTAGATGTATTTACTGTAGCCCACTCGTCTAACTTAGTTGTTAGAGCTTCTGTCTCAGACATATTATTTTACTACGTTCAGACCGAAACATTACATGGCTGTGAAAATTTGTGCGACATAAAACGTTTAGTTCCACCGGATACTGTATATCCGATTATTGCTTTACTGGCAACTGTTAATTATGTTCTAGATTCTTGACCAATGGTTTTCAACCCCTTTTTTTTTTTAAATTGCCGCCTGCCACCCCACCACCACCCCATTTAAAAAATGTGATTGAAACGAGGGGGAGGGGGAAATCTGAAGCATTGGTAATTATCAATGCAGTCAAATTCAAAATGTGTCCCAAACCACCTCCTATCCCCCGAAACTTCCATGCAAACACCCAAACCCCGCCCAGGATTAAAAGAAACAACACTTTGTTCTAGACGAGTGTTACTTTGACCACAATTCTTACAGCTAGCTGAGAAGACGAAGGTCATGTTAATCCACTGTTCAGACAAATTATTACTTTAACCCACTCTTCTGCCGAAGTTAATGAAGATTCTTCTGACGCAGACAAGTTAGCACTCTACCGTCTTCTGACCCAGACAACTCTGGATTTTAAAGAAATGTAGGTAACAGTTTTCAGATCTCCAGAAGTTGCTTGAATCTAGGTCATGGGAAATGAGTGCTCAGTTGGAGTAGGTTGTGATTCTGCTCCAGTGCAACGTTGGTTCTTCTTGCAGTAAACAGGATCACGAAGATTGCGACGCATCTCTCTCTCTCTCTCTCTCTCTCTCTCTCTCTCTCTCTCTCTCTCTCTCTCTCTCTCGTAGCATTGCAACGATGTTGTGTTATCAGGACCACAGTAGTGGTGCATCTCTGCAGCAGGATCAGGAAGGCGTACATCTCTGTGCAGCAGGATCAGGAAGGCGTACATCTCTGTGCAGCAGGATCATGAGGGCGTACATCTGTGTGCAGCAGGATCGCGATGATGGTGCAGTACGACATATAATGTTTTCCCCCCTGGTCACTGTGTAGCCGGTTATTGCTTTACTGGCAACAGTTGTGGCATCAGCAGTGGTTTCCAGCCTTTTGTCCTTCAAGTGCCCCCCACCCCTCCAGTGTCAAGTTTTTCCCCACGGGATCACAGCAGAAGAAGTGTCTCGGCAGCAGGGAAGTAGCTACAATGTATCTCTCTGAGGCAGGATAACAGTAATAGTGTTTCTTTCAATGGTTGGATGACATTGATGGAGCATCTCTCTTAAGCAGGATAACAGTAATAGTGTTTCTTTCAATGGTTGGATGACATTGATGGAGCATCTCTCTGAGGCAGGATAACAGTAATAGTGTTTCTTTCAGTGGTTGGATGACATTGATGGAGCATCTCTCTGAGGCAGGATAACAGTAATAGTGTTTCTTTCAATGGTTGGATGAAATTGATGGAGCATCTCTCTTAAGCAGGATTGCAGAAGCAGAGCCATTTTAGCAACATTATGGTTCCTTGTGCAAACCATTTTGTAAGGGGGGGGGGGGGGGTGAATAGGGCTTTTGTTAAATGAAAAGCGACTACAACTAAGCCTAACCTTAAACCCCTATACTTTGGGCCATTCTATGAATTTCCCTAACAAATCTCGAAGCTTGCAGGATGTGGTCGTATAAAAATAATGTACCCGCTTATTATGTGCATACAAAGTGGTGAAAGATGACAATGAATTATCGTGGATGTGATGTAATCTCTTTTTATCTAAAGCTGAGTAAAAGATCACATTAAAACGTTGTTAGGATATTAGACGCTTAGTTTCTGTGTACGAATGTTAATCATATGGTGACTGCTATTAAGTCGGCCACATTTCCTCCTGCAGATAAATCTCTGCTGCCCATTTTATAAAGTTCAGAAACATCTAAAAAGGTTTTTTTTTAAAAATCGCTTCGCTATTTGGTACTGGGCAAAAACACACGTGCAGCTCTGAATCTGTAGAACGATAGATCTGCAAAACGATGCATCTTTAGTCTGTTAAATCGTTTATGCGCTGCAGGAGAGCCACGGGGCGCTTTGAGGATAAATTACAGTGCCAGTTGCAGGCTTCGTGGTTGAAGTGTTCATATGCCGTGGAATGTATTTTTTAAAGGATCGTTGTGGAAAGATGTAAACAGGAACACGCTAACCTGGAGAAGGGAAGAGCTGTGTTTGTTCTGGTGAAGGTTGAATGGCCCACTGATCTGTTGCGCAAGAGCTCGTATAGCATAGATCACTATCTGTCTGTCTGTCTGTCTGTCTGTCTGTCACATCAATACATTTGGAACAAAGCATGCTGGAGAAGTTGCCAGATAAGAAGAGCAGTGCCCTACCATTTGCGTAAATAGGTTAGTTGCGTATCCTTTACAGGACGTTGCAGAACCAACCACAGCAGCCCCTGACTGTTGTGTGGTTTCTCTAGGCAAATTTACTTCCAGAACAGAACAGACCAAGTCACAGTTTTTCGCTTACGTACTGGACACTGCAGACTCAATAAACACTCATATAAATTAGGTATGAGCCAAACAGCTCTCTGCCAGTGCCTTCGTGCTGAACAGACTCCAGAACATGTCCTGCAAGACTGTCCTCTCCTGGCGGAGCTGCGGAGCGACATATGGCAACACCCAGTAGAACTGACAACTAAGCTTTGGGGAAACCTAAGAGACCTTGAAAAGACATCCCAGTTTATGACCCACAGTGGATTATGCGCATAACCAGAGATCGCTGAAGAAGATATGTTAATGTATTTGCTTATAAGCATTTGTGTGTATGTCTGTCTGTCATTGTTAGTGGCATTTCTACCGCGTTCAGACAATTGGCCATATTTATGGCCTGCCAATATTGCGGCCCATGGCAAAAGCCAGAGCGGGGCTTTAAATAACAAAAATTTACGTCCTAAGAAGGACGTAAGGAATGACGATAGTTGATTAATATGCCGTCTGGTTTACCTTATGTGGCCAGGTATTGATGAAAGTCAGTCTCATCGAACACAGCACATGCGCGCGCACACATACATACATGTGTATATATATATATGTAAAGTGTATTTCCGACTCAGCGCACAAAATGACACCAGGCAAATCGGAAAGAGGGTTTAGTAATCCTTGTTTGAAAGTTACATGAATTAGGATTATCGAACTTAAGTTTGGTTGGCTCCAGGCCGTGCGGTTTATGTTTCTTCTGTGTGTCACCGACGACTGTGGCTGAAGGGTGTGGGGGTGGCGGATAGACTCTCAGAGTGTGGTTGAAGAGGGTTGTGAATGTACTTTACAAGTGTGGCTAAGCGGCTGTGAATGCACTTTCACAATGTGACTGAAGGGGTTATGAATCTTCCGCTGGCGTTGGTTTATATTGTGGCTATCAGCCAACAGCAAACTTTAAGTGTTTTTGGCGCCCATTCATCGCTAATTAAATGTTCAATAACTGCTTGAAATTTGGTAACAGACCCAATAGGTTAGTCGCGTATCCTTTACAGGACGTTGCAGAACCAACCACAGCAGCCCTAGGCTGTTGTTTGGTTTCTCTTGGCAAATTTACCTCCATTAGTTTGCCATTGTCGGCTCTGTGGCTAAGTCGATGCGAACGCTTCGTAATGCCGGGATGTTGGTTTCGACAGTGGTATCAAGAAAGCCGACCGTCCAGAGCAGTGGCAAACTACTCGACCTAAATTTGCTTTGAAAAACCACACAACAACCAGGGACTGTTGGGATTGGTTCTGCAACGTCCTGTAAAGGATACGCAAATAACAACAAGTTTACCATTGCTTCCTGGACGGTCGGCGCAGGGTCCGCAGCTGGAATCGAACCCGGCATTACAAAGCTTTCACATCGACTTAGCCACAGACAGAATACCCACGTGTAATTTAGTTGGATCGCCACGTGCCTCAGTATGTGTGCACGGGAGCGAAACAGCAAGTCATCCGGTTTGGGGTTGGGGAGTATTAACATGGGAAATGCTGCAGCAAACATATTTGCTAACGGCCTGACTATCACAAGTTCGATTCGCATGGAGGGGAAAACAAGTTCGATTCGCATGGAGGGGAAAACAAGTTCCATTCGCATGGAGGGGAAAACAAGTTCGATTCGCATGGAGGGGAAAACAAGTTCGATTCGCATGGAGGGGAAAACAAGTTCGATTCGCATGGAGGGGAAAACAAGTTCCATTCGCATGGAGGGGAAAACAAGTTCCATTCGCATGGAGGGGAAAACAAGTTCCATTCGCATGGAGGGGAAAACAAGTTCCATTCGCATGGAGGGGAAAACAAGTTCCATTCGCATGGAGGGGAAAACAAGTTCCATTCGCATGGAGGGGAAAACAAGTTCGATTCGCATGGAGGGGAAAACAAGTTCGATTCGCATGGAGGGGAAAACAAGTTCGATTCGCATGGAGGGGAAAACTAGTTCCATTCGCATGGAGGGGAAAACAAGTTCCATTCGCATGGAGGGGAAAACAAGTTCCATTCGCATGGAGGGGAAAGCAAGTTCGATTCGCATGGAGGGGAAAACAAGTTCGATTCGCATGGAGGGGAAAACAAGTTCGATTCGCATGGAGGGGAAAACAAGTTCGATTCGCATGGAGGGGAAAACAAGTTCGATTCGCATGGAGGGGAAAACAAGTTCGATTCGCATGGAGGGGAAAACAAAAGTTCCATTCGCATGGAGGGGAAAACAAGTTCCATTCGCATGGAGGGGAAAGCAAGTTCGATTCGCATGGAGGGGAAAACAAGTTCGATTCGCATGGAGGGGAAAACAAGTTCCATTCGCATGGAGGGGAAAACAAGTTCCATTCGCATGGAGGGGATAGCATGCAATTGCTAGGGCTTCTGATGCGACCCGCCATAAATTGGGAATCCTGGAGTAAGTAAGGGATAATTGTAAGTGAAATCATTTCCTTTGCAAAAACTGTTGGGAGTGCACTGTCATCTTCACCTGTTTAAAAAATGATGTGTCACCAAGTTGTATCGTTTAGCTCTCTAAGGCTAACTTATTCATGTTTTCGATTGTTTGGGACATTGTCACCATCATCATGAAGCAAGTCCTTTGCAAAACGTCGCTCTGTCATCACGGCCCGTCTGAAAGAAACTCGGTCGCTCGCCAGCTCTCCCACCTTGTCCACTTTTATTAATATTCAGGGATTCACTTATATCCTGTGCCCATCTTCCTATTGGTCAGCCTCTGCCCCTTGCTCCTGGTACCGTGCCCTCTGCTATTACTTTTTCAAATCTGGCATGGCGCTTGATATGACCAAAATATCTCATCTTCTGAGACACTGTATTAGCTCATATATTCTATTTTAGGTATCCTAAAATCATTTTTATTTTGGTGGGGAAAACGGGAGAAAGGGGGATGGGTGGTGTTGACCTATGATTACAATTAAGAAGACAGTGATGATTTTCAAAATAGCTGCAATAATTTATATACATTCAATAAAAGAAAATTGTTTTTGTGTGTCATATGTTAATTTTGCTCGACTTTACACAACTCTACACTGTTATTACGCAAAGCAGTGTGTTCGCTGATTTAGTTTAAGGATAGCAGGACCGAACATGTTTTAACACCAAAATGAGTGATCATTCCCATACTATTTTTTTTCCTGACGTGACTCATTCAGTTGTGTTTGTGGTTTATGTTCTTGTTTTGATACAGTCGATTTATGTGCAACTCTTGGAGCATCATAGTCACAGTTGTTAATACAACACTTTGAAAGAACTAAATAATTTAGTAGGTTATTCGCATTGCAGCTAAACCTTTAGCTATTTTTACTAAAGCTGAATGAAGTTTTATCAAGCAGTGTTAACGGTAAGCGAATGCATCGAGCAATTTAATGTTTCGCGAGTTCATCAAGCAACGTTAACGCCACATATTGATTATCAAGCCACGATCCCGTCTAATATTAGGGTAAAGAATAGCAGCTGGAGATGGGGTAGGGAAGGGAATTACCATTGAGCCGTTTTGGGACGACCTTTGGCGGACGCAGTGGAAACAGAATGACATTAGTGACTGTAATACAATAGCCGAGTCACTAATGAAGTATTCTTGTCTTGACAAACCCTGGACACACGCGTACTGATGGAGAGATGACTTTTTCCTGGGCCGCGTTGACAAGGCATCAGCGAGACCACTACCACCAAATTACATTTCTCACTTGTGCCTAATTGCACGCTTTGTTTAGAGTCGAACAAGTAATCTGGTAATCCTAGTTTCAGCTTCATAGCAAACGGTCGAACAAGTATCTGTGTGTGTTTGTAGTGTCGAAATTAGGGGTGACCGTAGAAGAGTCAGTGTTAGAAACTGAGTAAACAGAGCACACAATATTGTTAGGAAACACAATTTGGAGGAAAGGAAAGATTTATGTTTATCAACCAAGAAAATGTAAATCCTAAAGGAAAAAAGAAAGTTCTATGTCGTGTATAGTTATGTTATTTTAAAATGTGGTCCAAGGACCAGCGCCTGTCTACGGGCATTTTCTGGTGGTCTTTAACTCACTGGGTGTCAACGAACACATCATGCGCTGATTTAGATCTAATTTTTAAGTTCCCTGGTACCAAAAGAGGTAATTTTGTTTAAAAATCGAAGCTGCAGAAAATATTGCAGTAGCTGATAAAAAAAATTAATTTCATAATAATGGATTTAAAAAATAAATGCGTCTACTTTTGATTTTGTTTCCGGCTGAGCCGCCAGCCGATCCGCGGAGTAGTTGTGTTTTCCCGTTCTGGTAGTGTAAACAAAAACGTTGACATGCACTTTTTTCGCACGACTTTTCAACTCAACCCCAGCATTTATTGGGTTTACCAGGCAATTTTACGTCTAGCGACTCACGATTGCTCACTGAACAGTAACAATCTCTTACTTGTCAGAGTCAGTGTAAAGCAGTCAAACAAGAAACATTTAAACAAAAAATGAATGGGGTTGATCACACATACAAGTAGTCCGCAGAATGAATGAAACAGAAATTGCCTAGATGTAGGAGATGGTTGCAACCTGGTTGATTGAATTGACAGTCTGTCCTGGTTCAGGTCATAAAGGTGGGCGTAATTAGGCTTCTGTATCCCTTCGAGCTACACACAGCTCAGGGATATAACAAGTCTGCTATCTGAACGTCGGCTCTGTGGCTAAGTCGATACGAACGCTTCGTAATGCCGGGTTCGATCCCAGCTGCGGGCCACCTGCCTTGCGTTGGTTTCGACAGTGGTATCAAGAAAGCCGACAGTCCAGAGGCAATGTCAAATTACTGGATGTAAATTTGCCTAGAGAAAGCACACAACAGCCAGGGGCTGTTAGGGTTGGTTCTGTAACGTCCTGTAAAGGATACGCAACTAACCTTTGCTATCTGGACACGAGTTGGAGCCAGTTGACAACATCACACTTAAGCAAGTGACAAGTCCAAGTCCTATTGAGAAAAAAAAAGCTCGACCACTTTCAGACTGCTGCTAGCTAGCCGAGGCTGTTAGCAGTCTCTGCCTATATTTGTTGGTCTGGGTCATTTGCGTCACTTTCGTGACTGAATTTTAGTGTTTGTGCCATTTCTGGGCTTGTGCTTCCATCCGAATCAAACCGCTCGTCCTGTTGTCACTGGTGCATGTCTTCCTTCTTCTTTCTTGGTGTTTCCTGTTTGTTTTGTCTCCCTGTGATCTGGCTGCATGAAAGTACATGAGGCGGGAGAACTGGCAAGAGAACGGGTTTCTTTCAGGCAGACTGCGGTGAGAGCGACGTTCTGCAAAGGACCTGCTACATGACGATGAACCTGTGCTTAATTACAAACGGTCCTCGTGTTTTCATCTTCGCGTTCACCGGCTGTAAATTGCGGCGAAAAGTTCGGATTGTTTGTCTACTCCTACACTTTGGTCTCAATCCAGAACTTGAGTTCTTCATCCACAGCCGTATCTGTTTTACCAATCTGGCTTATTTCTATGCAGACTGTTGTCTCTTTGCCTCTCACACTCTAACTTTAAAGTAAACACACCTAATTACTCGCTGTCTGCAACATGCTTATTAGGGTACAGTAGGTCTGTTTGTTGTTCCCCAAGTTTCTCCACTGGAGGAACACACACAGAGACGCGACCCCCCCCCCCCATGGAACACACACACAGAGACGCGACTCCTCCATGGAACACACACACAGACGCTACTCCCCCATGGAACACACACAAAGACGCGACTCCCCCATGGAACACACACACACACACGCGACTCCCCCATAGAACACACACACAGAGACGCGACTCACCCATGGAACACACACACAGAGACGTGACTCCCCCATGGAACACACACAGAGACGCCACTCCCCCACCACCAATAATTATATTTAAAATCTTGTTTTAAATTTCAAGTTGAAATTAAAACCTAGCGTACGCCCACAGGTCGTCTGACCCCTTTGTCGCTAGGCCTTTCGGTGTTTAGTAGAGCAAATGTATCTAGCCTGCTTCTTCTGAGCCTGCTGTTGTGCCTGTTGAAAGACCTATTCTTGCGGTAAAGTTTTGAGATTTTTAACAACGGTCAACACCATGGCACACGGGTGTAACCCAAAAGTGCTCCGTTCTTCTTCTAATTCTAGTCTGAGTACGAAGAAGCTCATCACAGTGCGCAGGCTCTGTAGCACCAGCGAAGATCCTGAAATACTTTGGGTAGATTTTTAATTCGAAAAATTTTTATGAGCAGCGCCTTTAGGCTAGGCTACTCTTTTCAATTTTCAACTGCCAAGAGGGTTTTTAAATGCGCAGCAGTGCACACGGGCGTCCATCTCACTACGCAGAGACCAGGGGGAAATATAAGAAGTCCGATAAAAAAAAATCCCAGCCCTACCGGGGATTGAACACGGAACCTCTAGCACTCGAGGCGGACACCATGCCTCGAGACCACGCAGTCCCCTTTTTGCGGTAAAAACCAGCCTAACCCCAGGCCCTTTTCGCTGAAGTGAATGGAAATCAGACCTGGTTTTGACGTGTGGGATCTCTCTGGGTCAAATTCTCCGCATTCCAGACAGTCATTGGCCCGTGGCTTGCAATCTCGCATATGTCTGGCGAACTCATTTTATGTCGGCAACACTCCGCGCCCAAAATAAGACCGATGTGAAGATAATCCTTCCGTGGACAAAAATACTGCGAATTGCGCTTATGCAGTGCTACAGTTTCATGAGGTAAAGTTAGTTCCCCTCCTTTCAGACCTTAAAAATCAGACTAGATGTATTTGTATAAAAAGGAATACTCTTAATTGTACGTTAATATCTTCATATGTGCCCCAGTCTCTTCCCATAAACACACAGGGCGAAACCCTCAAGCACCCCATTGGTATCCCGTCGGTTTGTTTGCCTTCACCGGCTGTAAATGCCGGCAGAAAGTCTTGGTTGTTCGTCCATATATAGATTTTAGCATTGTTTAAGGACTGAAGTTTTGCGTGTTATGCTACTCTTTTCGATTTCTAACTGCCAAGGGATTTTTTTTTACCTGCGCAACAATGCACACGGGCGTCCGATCTCACTACCCTGAGACTAGAAGTCCAAGTCAAGATAAAAATAAATCTCAGCCCTTACCTGGGATTAAACTCGGAACCTCTCTCACTGGAGGCGGACACCATGCCTCGAGACCTCGCAGCCCCTGAGTTAATTATTGGTTATTTCTGTTTTACGCAACCTGTGGGTCCATTGTGACAACAGATGCCCACGAAGAATGCTTAAGACAAGAACAGGCAGGATTCGATGCTATATATATGTATATATATATATATTTTTTTTTTTTTTTTTAATAGTTAGCAAGTCCGTACAGCAGTGATTTCCAGAAATTTTCGAAGATACACGGTTTTTTTTTTTTTTTTGTGTTTTAATTTTTTACATACGAATAGTCTTACTTTTACTTAGGTTAGGGCACTGTGGAAAAAATTGCAATAAAAAAAAGGCGCCGCGACTAAGAAAAGTTTTGGAAACACTCGGACACAATTTGTTTCATCGAAACATAGTTACATAGTTCAGTCACGGAAAACATTGCCTCTGAAAACAATGCCGCAAGCAACACTGGTATGTAAATACTCTGGAAGTACCAAGAGGCAGAACCCGGAAGGTATAGATTAACGGAATAGTGGAGGAAACGGGTACTACATTGTACTTGACCCACACAAAGGAGCTGGACTGAAAGCCCTTCCTGTCAAACGGATGCTGAAAGGCTTAGCGGGGGAAGCGAAAGGACGAGCTGTGCTGTTTTTTTATTGTTTGTGTGTTTGAAATAATTAATTCGCAGGTTTTTTTTTCTTCAAGGTCTTCATCCATTACATACCAGGGTCGTTTGACTGTTTTGTCTATATTGTCAACGAAACACCGGCATTTGAAATTTTAATGCACACGCGCGCGCGCGCGCGCACACACAGTAAGTAAAATGGTAATACCATCCGGTTGCGAGTGTTTGGGGGAATGGGCTATGCCGGAAATATGAGATACATCCACATACAGGTAATAATAACTTAACAGAAAATGTATTGATTGGCACTCATAGAAAGAAGTAGTAAGATAGAAAAACACACTAGACACCATAACAAATCCAAAGCTATAGGTGCCGTGCCGGGAATCGAACCTGTCACCTCAGACGGCGTGTGCGCCTCGCTATAGAAACAAGTGCACTAAGAACAAGGTCAGCTACGCTCACATCGCCCATTATCGTTTTTTTTTAAATTTCACCTCATTTTGTGAGTAATTAGAATCAAATTGCCGGTAGTCAGTATATTGACTACAAAAGCATCGTCTTGGTTAATGCATTTACATTACATTAGTCATTTTTGGTAAGTACTTGGTGTGTGTGTGTGTGCGCGACTTCCATAGAAATAGCCATTCTGGTGGAGAGACACAATAGTGCAGTGCAACCACAGCTTCCATATGGACATTTCTTCTCTTTTGTCTTCCAGTATATGATACCCCTCTCCTCCCACTTTACGACAATCACTTTGAAAGCTTATTCATAAAGAGTTAAAATTTAGGTATGAGTTTCTTACGGCATGCATGGCGGATGAGTCTTGCATGTCTAATTTTTCTTTAACTCGTTCATTTCTAATTATTTTAGTCAAAGGCATGATGGAATACAAGTAGCTAAACTGGCAATGTTGAAGATACAATTAGTTGCTATAACGACTGTCTAAAGCGTCAGAAAGCAAGAACATTTTATTGTGTTTAGGATATCGTAGAAACATGATCTGATGTGGTTTAGTAGAGTACTGCGTGTATGTTGTTCCTTTTTCTCTCCTGGCTGCTGCCTAAATGTTTGCCACCCTGAGGTTCATCATCATTAAAATGTAGCTTCCGTGTGGTTTCCAGGGCACTGTCGTGGGGGAAAACATGAACAGACCCGCTATCTGCCCAAAAGCATGTCGTAAGAGTCGACTAAATGGGAGCCTCCTTCGAAGTCGGAGTATACCTGCCTGAGACGGAGGGAACCAACAGTCAGATTGCAAATAAGTCGTACCTGTGAAACGGGACGTTCATGCAACACTCAGTTTCTGGAACAGGACTAGAGTCCAGAAGTGGACGATTAACCAGAACTTTCCGCCGGAGTTTAAAGCCGGTAAACACGAAGAAGAAGATTATAATCTAGCAAGTCCTTTGCAAATACCGTTGTCATCAGGGTCTGCATGAAAGACACTAGGTCTCTCGCCAGCTCTCCCACCTCGTGTGATTTTTATATTAAAAGAGTCACTTATATTGTGCCCATCTTCGTGTTGGTCGACCCCTACCCCTCCTTCCTGGTACTATGCCTTCTGCCACTATTTCTTCCAATCCGCCATGGCGCTTGATGTGACCAAAATATTTCAGCTTTGTAACCCTGAGATTACCAAATCTCAATCTGGATGGCAGACCAGCTGGACAAATTCCAGATACGTCCGATGGAGCTATAATCAGAGCACCTGTAACAGACACACCAACCCGGGATGTAACCTAATACTTTGCAGGTATGTTGAATCCAGAATCGACATCGCAGCAATCGGGTCATTGCCATAAGTGCCCCGTCCTCATCTTCACCAGAAAGCGTAGAGTTCCAGTTCCTATAGTACCAGTAACAGGTTTTTCCGTCTCGCCCTTTACTTGAGTGTCGAGCGTCGGCCAGATCTCCTCATCAGCCCTCGCTGCACCATTCTCATCAGATGGTAACGATACATTTGTGCCTCCGCACTGTTCACTGGCTCTCAAAGGATCCTTACATCTTCAGCCTTGTCGTGCATCATTACACCACCAAGTGGTGCAGAATCAACCATTCTATCCGCCTGTTTATTTACCAACTCACCGGCTCGCCCGCAAAAAATAATAATAGCTAGGAACGTGTTCTCGGCAATTTAGGTAATTTTGACTTAGGTAGGTGTTATTCTTGTGCCAAAGATGGCGCAATTCAGGGAACCTTGGCAACACTTGACACTCCTATGATACGGTAGCACTGTTTTCTTTTACCCTCTTGCATATTTTGACTTACTGTGTACGAACGTTGAACATATTTTTGTTTTGTTTCTGTCTTATTGTATTGGACCTAAAGTCCGACCATATTGACTTACTGTGTACGAACGTTGAACACTCCTTAATCTCTGTGACGCTTTGACACATTATTGTGTATGGCTTTTTCCTGTATTGTCATCTCACCCACACGTTGATCCAGACTTGTTTATTATATTAGTTCAGTCCTGATCTGGTGTGTGTATAAAGTGTACTGTTCGCGTTGTTTTCACATATTGCTTCCCCCTTTCTGTATGTTTGTGGACTAGCGGATCGGAAGGTTGTGGGTCCGGACTTTTTTTCAAAAATAACTTGGATCCCAGGTCGACCCAGCCTTGAGTGGGTACCGGGTGCAATCATAGGAAGTAAACGCAACCGGCGTCATGCTGACCACATCACCCATCTTGTGCCGTTGGTCTATAAAATAATACAGATCTAGCCCTGTATACACAGTGCGCATGAAAGGCGTGGAAAAAAGTCCTTGTCTTTTACTTTTCTGTATGTTTGAGATCTCATGGTAACGCGGAACCCTGAGAAATGGTGATAAGTCTTGGTTTACGGGAATGTTCACTTCCACCGGAGATTTTTTTTTTAGTAAAAGTAGGTCTCGGTAGTAGTGAGCGTCGTTATTTTTTTTTTTTGTATTTGCTCCTTCCACGTTAAGCTGTTGTGTGTTCTGTCCCCCGGACTCTGTGTAGCCGGTTATTGCTTTACTGGCAACAGACTCCTTCCCTCCCCCAAGTGGTGCGTGACCCCACATAATCCTCCTTTCTCCATTTAAAAATAAATAAATCCGAATTACTATAAATTAACTGAATTTCAGCATTTGCGTGACGCCCCAGATGAAAGCCAATGTTCTAGACGAGTGTTACTTTGACCACAATTCTTACAGTTAGAAGACGAAGATTATGTTAATCCACTCTTCAGACCAGTTATTAGCTTCACCCACTCTTCCGGCGAAGTTGAAACTTCTTCTGACCCAGCCGTCTGTGGATTTGAAAGAAATTTAGGCAACAGTTTTCAGATCTCCAGAAGTTGCTTGAATCTAGGTCATGGGAAATGAGTGCTCAGTTGGAGTAGGTTGTGATTCTGCTCCAGTGCAACGTTTGTGCTTCTTTCAGTAAACAGGATCACGAAGATTGCGGCACATCTCTCTGTCGTAGCATCGCAAAGTTGTTGTGTTATCAGGACAACAGTAGTGGTGCATCTCTGAAGCAGGATCATAAAGGCGTACATCTCTGTGCAGCAGGATCATAAAGGCGTACATCTCTGTGCAGCAGGATCATAAAGGCGTACATCTCTGTGCAGCAGGATCATAAAGGCGTACATTTCTGTGCAGCAGGATCATAAAGGCGTACATCTCTGAAGCAGGATCATGCAGGCATACATTTCTGTGCAGCAGGATCATGAAGGCGTACATTTCTGTGCAGCAGGATCATGAAGGTGTACATCACTGAAGCAGGACCATGAAGGCGTACATCTCTGAAGCAGGATCATAAAGGCGTACATCTCTGAAGCAGGATCATGCAGGCATACATTTCTGTGCAGCAGGATCATGCAGGCGTACATTTCTGTGCAGCAGGATAATGAAGGCGTACATTACTGAAGCAGGATCGTGAAGGCGTACATCTCTGAAGCAGGATCATGGAGGCGTAAATCACTGAAGCAGGATCATGCAAGCTTGCATCTGTGTGTAGCAGGGTCATGAAGGCATACATCTCTGTGTAGCAGAATCATGAAGGCGTAAATCTGTGTAGCAGGATCATGAAGGCGTAAATCTGTGTAGAAGAATCATGCAGTCGTAAATCTGTGTAGCAGGATCATGCAGGCGTACAAATCTGTGTAGCAGGATCATGCAAGCGTACATCTCTGTGTAGCAGGATCAGGTGTACATCTCTGTGTAGCATGATCATGCAGGCGTACATCTGTGTAGCATGATCATGCAGGCGTACATCTGTGTAGCATGATCATGCAGGCGTACATCTCTGTGTAGCATGATCATGCAGGCGTACATCTGTGTAGCATGATCATGCAGGCGTACATCTGTGTAGCATGATCATGCAGGCGTACATCTGTGTAGCATGATCATGCAGGCGTACATCTGTGTAGCATGATCATGCAGGCGTACATCTGTGTAGCATGATCATGCAGGCGTACATCTGTGTAGTATGATCATGCAGGCGTACATCTCTGTGTAGCATGATCATGCAGGCGTACATCTGTGTAGCATGATCATGCAGGCGTACATCTGTGTAGCATGATCATGCAGGCGTACATCTGTGTAGCATGATCATGCAGGCGTACATCTGAAGGCTATCATGAAGGCTATCGCGACGATGGTGCAGTGCGACATAGAATGTATCGTCCCCCGGACACTGTGTAGCCGGTGGTCTCGAGGCATGTTGTCCCCCATGAGTTCTGGAGGTTCCGGGTTCAATCACTGGTAGGGGCTGTGATTTTTTTATGTGGAGTCGAACTTCTAGTAATTCCCCCTGGTCTCTGGGTAGTGAGATCGGACGCCCGTGTGCATTGTTGCGCATGTAAAAAAAAAAATCCCTAGGCAGTTAAAAATCGAAAAGAGTAGCCAAACGGTTCTTCCCGGGCAAAATTTAGAGTTTTAAAATCTACCCTAAGTATTTCAGAATCCTCACAGAGCTTGTGCACTGTGCTGAGCACTTATGAGTTACACCCGTGTGCCATGATGTTGATTCGTTGTTTAAAACCTCAAAAACCTGGCAACAGTTGTGACTTCAGCAGTGGTTTCTCAGTTGTGATTGTTCGTGTCACACGCAGGAGGACACAAGAAGAAGATAAAACACAACGACATATCCAAATATTTACCGCGGTACATGCATGCAGTGATTCTGAAGATAATACATGCAGTTTGAAGATGTGTGCATAAATCGACTCTGCAGTCACTTTTAGAAATTGAAACCCGGCCCGGTGGGGATTTGAACATAGGCATTATAGCAGCTCTTTTACTGAACTTTAGGCGTGTGTTATATCACTGTTTCGGTATGCTGCCTTACTTGCACAGTTAAGTTATTACTTTTTGTGGACCCGCTCCCGCCTGTTTTAAACCCCGAACTGTTTAAAACATCGACTCTTTTCAAGTTAATACTATACTTATGGAGCTAACCGACTCCATCTACTCTTGTTTCAGTGCGTGCACGGCTTTTAAAAAAACATTTATAAAGATATCATCTACAAACACCTGAAGATTGCAATAAAAAATAAAACTACCTGCAAATAAATAGACAGACCGATTTGCCTTGGTTGTGGTTAGAACGTGGGCTGGGAGCATGCAATCTGACATTTGAACAGGTGCCTGCAGCCTGAACACGCATCGACTTGAATGCCTTGACGTTTTAAGCCTTGAATATTCACAGGTCAAACTGCGTGAAACGTTACAGTTTAAACTGGCTTAACTGGGTCTAAAATATCTTGACAGTGTTGGATTGCATAATCAGCCGCTTGTGTGAAGAGGGAAGCACTTTCTGAAGTTGAATAGTGTCACAGTAGTTTTTAACCCCTACTTAATGTACAGCAGTGTTGCCTAACCCATTTTGTACCACGCCATACCTAAGCCTTTCTATAATTCTTATGCCCCATACGTAACTTGTAAACCCCTGACTCTTTAAACTCTTTAACAATCAACCCGCCCCCCCCCCCTATCCCTCATAATAAACTTAACCCCACCTCCCCTGTGGGACGTGGGCCCCGCGTTGGGAAACACTGATCTACAGTCAGCACCTGGGGGCGAGGGATTAATAGCGGCGTTTTATATCAAATCATTATAATACCATTTTACGTCTTCCTCTTCCTCTTCTTCTTTTTCTTCTGCTGCTGTTGATTTGTCATAGAAAAGCGCAGGCGTCTTTACTATTCGAAATCAACAATAACAGAAAATAACATAACAAAGAAGTCGGTAGAACATTCATAAAGCAGAAGTAGATATATCCTCGGATAATAAGGTTGCAGATTATATCCTCTTTGTCATGTCGCCTTTTTTGTCATAAAATAATTTGCCTGTCAGAAACACGCCTGGAAAAAACCTAATTTGCTTTTTTGAAACCGGAAGCTGTGCCAGAAGGGGCATGGAATTTAGAATCCGGCAGCGAAGGACGTAAAAGGAAATAGATATTGGAACTTTCTCGGGGAGGGGGTGGGGGTGTATGATAAAGAAATATCTCTGCTGATTAATGCATGGCAAATAACTTTAAAAGAAGCATATAAAACCTATTAAATGCACTTGTTAAAAATTCCTTCTTGGCCTATTAAAATGTGTCGCAGCATGTTGTCGAATCCACAGGGAGAGAAGAAAGGCAACAGGAATGTGCCACACAGGCCATGTCGGAGGTCGTAGGAGGTGCTAGCTAGTTTAAGTAAGCACATTATAGTACCATTTAAAAAAAATTATATACATATATATATATAATAGAGATGGGATTCCAGTGGAGAAAAAAGGGGCGGGGAGAGAGATGACAAATGATGATAGTTCAATTCATGAAAATTGGGGGTGGGGAATGCTATAATACAGTAGAAAAGCGTTGAAATGGTTTGGCCACCTAGATCTACTTCTAACACATAATTCTTTTTTTTTGTTTGTTGAATAGATTTTCTATATCTGCAATATTGTCTCTACTACGAACTTCACTGTTTATTAGCGAGGTATAATTATAGATTGCGTGCATGGAGAGAGAGAGAGAGAGAGAGAGAGAGAGAGAGAGAGAGAGAGAGAGAGAGAGAGAGAGAGAGAGAGAGAGAGAGAGAGAGAAGAAGGGAAGCTGTCCATATAAGCCAGAGGCAGAAAAAATAAACACTTCCCGGGAACACTGAATTACGAAACAGACGGGATCTTTTCCGCTGTGTGCACTTCATCTTGACACCACAATATGCAAACGGACCAGGATGGAAATAATGAACAAGTTGACAAGTCCTGAATTGTTACAAGCTGACATGTATAATTGTGCAGCATTCGGGAATTAAATATGACAGCCTCTGCTATTGTACATATACGATCAACAAGTTGTCTGTGGGGAACGTTTGCTGTGAAATTTGGTCCTGTCAGTATTTGCTTTCTTGTGAAAAGATCTGGGTAAAATATAATTGTGTATATGGCCAAGTACGGTATTGTAACCGGTCAGTGCTAACTGTCCGGGTATTGGCATCATGGCATAGTCATTGTTTGTTGACACCTTCTTTTGGCTTTTCCATTATATTGTGCTAAAGGTTTAAACAACAGATTAACAACATAACGCAAAGGTAGTAACCCATAAGTGCTCCGTTCTACTTTTAACTCAAGGCTATGTGCGAAGAATCTCGGCGCAATGCACGAACTCCCTTGCACCGGCGAGGATCCTGAAATACTTTAAGTTATATTTTTAACTAAAAATTGTGCACGGGCAGCGCTGTTAGGCTACTCTTTTCGATTTCAAACTGCGAAGGGAATTTTTTTTACTTGCGCAACAATACACACGGGCGTACGAACTTATATGTGCTAGAGGGAGAGGACTCTTCTTAACGTGAGCAAAACGTTAAGAAAAATCCACAATTAGAGAATGGGATTGCAGGACCATTGTTGCCACTCATCATCATCAAGTGCTTTGCCAGCTGGCGTAGGCGTTTCTGCATCTCCACAGATCTCAGTCGTTGGTGTTGTGGATCAATTCCACTGATGTTATTTTTACATGCCACTGTCTTCAAGACCTAGACTTCGCCGACGACATAGCACTCCTGAGTTCAGAACACACAGACGCCCAAGAAAAAATCAATCGACTCCAGAATTTCTCAGAACAAATTGGACTCCAAATTAACACCGCAAAAAACAAAAATTCTAGACCTTACCAACAGTTCAGTTGATATCACGCTGAACAACAACAGCCTTGAAAAAGTCAACAGTTTCACTTATCTAGGGAGCAAGATGTCATCTACAGGAGATACCGCACCAGAAATATCATTTAGAATAGCACTGGCATCTAGTGCCTTCAATAAACTGTCTAACATCTGGAAATCAAAGACACTTAGCAAACACACAAAACTCAAGATCTTCAATTCTTGTGTGATTCCAGTACTAACCTATGAATGCGAGAGCTGGAAATCAACGAAAACTCTAGACACAAAATTAGACAGTTTTGAAAATAAATGCCTTAGAAGAATACTAAATTTCAAATGGTCAGATTTCCGAACCAATACACAAATAAGGCAAGAATCCAGGCAAGAGTATGTGTCTAATTTTATACGAAAACGCCGCTGGAACTATGTCGGCCACGCCCTTAGAATGGATAAATCAAGACTTCCTTACCAAGCCCTCATTTGGACACCACAGGGGAAAAGATCTCGTGGAAGACCAAGGGAAACCCTACGTAGAACTATCATCAGGGAAGGCTCGCTCATGGGCCACTCAAACATCCAAGACCTACAACGGATTGCAACGGACCGCCGTGCATGGAGAGTCGCGACCTCTGCCCTATGTGCCGCACTCGACACAAGAGGAAAGACTAACTAACTAACTAACTGTCTTCAGCCAGCCACCGTCGTTTCTCTTGGTCTGCCTCTTCTACCAGTGATATTTCCAGTCGTCACGATATTTTCCCGGTGCCCCTTTTCTCATTACATGACCAAAGAACTTTGTTCGTCTCCTTCTCATTGTTGTCGTCTCCTTCTCATTGTTGTATATAATGCTTTACTTTCTTTAGCAATTTCCAGGCAGTCATTGTTAGTTATTCTGGCAGTCCACGGTATTCGCAACGTTCTTAAGAACCACATTCTAGTTGCCTCAATTGTTCAGTGTTGCCACTGCGCACATTTAATGTCTTATGTTCTTTCATTATGGTAATACACTCTTAATTCATTGTTCTGTGGATGTTGCGTCTGCAAAAATGCAACCAGAAATTGTGATTACTTTAGCGTAGTTTACGAAATCGTGTCTGCTTCAACCCCATTTTATTCTTTTCTCGCTTATCCCTCTTATTCTCTTCTCCCCCCCCCCCCCCCCCACCCCACCCCCGCCTCCCTTACCCGGCTGAATATCGTTTTCAAAAATAGTAACTTCATAGACGAATTGCAGTTTCTGCTGTTCTGATTAAAACCGACATCGTCCCTGTTTTTGAGGGCTATAATTGTCTTGTTAACGGGTATTCTTTAAACGCCTAACCTGTCCCAGTGAGCTTGATGGATTAGTGAGTGTTTTGAGTGGAGGTTTTTCAGTTCCTGCCTTCTCTCTGATATAATATACACACACGTGTGTGTGTGTGTTTGTTATATATATATATATATATATATATATATATATATATATATATATAATATATATATTATATATATATATATATATAAAAAGGGTTGATTGGGAAGAAAAGCGAAGGCTTTGGCGAGGAACAGAAAGGGGGAAGGGACCCCCACAGTTTAAAAGACAAAGTGTTAGCACTCAATAAATATACCGCCTTGAACACAGATGAGATGTGATTACTACAAGTAGTCTGTCTACAAACGAATGTTAAAACAATGAGCAGTGATTTATTTATTCCCTTCGTTGAAGGGTACTCTAACAGATAGTCGCGATTTGCACTGTAATTAATACTTCTGCTATAATGAATGGATGAAAAGATTACAAAGACAGTAAGTCACAAGGTCGTCTGTTTTTCTCTCTTATTGTCCCACGACCTTGGAGTGTCCCGTCAACCCCTTGCGATCTTGTATTATCTTTAGTTATCTTTCTTATCGCTTGTTATGTTAGTGTATGTGTGTGCATGAGACGGAGGGTGAAAAAAGGGGGTTGGGGGGGGGGAGGAGTTATTAATGCCATAAGGTATTTTTATCGACGCCTTTTTACAAAATCGAATAGCCTTGAATAATTTAACAGTTACTCAATTGATTTTTCGACCCGTCAGTGTTAACATCTGCATACAAAATACAACTAACCAGGTGTGTATATGTGTTACCGCCATGGTGTGTGTGTGTCTGCATAGTTGTCATTACAGAATTACAGACATTTTCTCCACCACTCCTTTGTTTTTGTTGTAAACCTTATTGTTATCTGTAACTTTATGTATACTTTTATTGTCGCCCCTAACTGATTTGTTTCGCTGTAAATGTTCCACAGACATACACACCCACCGGCTTCGAGACACACAACAGCCAGTACAGTGTGTCAGAGACGTACAAGATCACTATGTCCATCTGGGACACCTCGGGTAAGTACAGTGTTGGCAAGACACTACACAACTGTAGACGCTCGGCTGCGGATCGGAAGCTCGTGTGTTGGGTTCCTCACTCGGGCCGGGCTTTTTTTTCTTTAAAAAACTAACCTGGCTCCCAGGTCGACCCAGCATTGAGTGGGTACCAGCTACATTCCTGGGAAGTAAAGGCGGCCGGCGTGATACTGACCACATCAACCACAAAGTGCCGTTTGTTTTTTAAAATATAGGTCTAGACCTATATACCAATACGCCTAAATGGCGTGGAAAAGGGACCTTTACTTACTCTACTATTATTCTCTGCACATGTGAAAAGGAAAAGCTTCAAATGAGAAGATGGTAATATACGATGTTGTCCTGAATTTTCTGTTTAGACCCGTTAGTGCTCCATGTGTGGTGTTTTCACTGTGGCCCGACCACTTCCCTTGATCATGGTCTGGTTCATCCAGAAGTTGCTGTCGTTGAGCGCACCTTGACTGCATTCGAGGCAAACTTGCTAGTCACAACCGCTAGTTGTCACCTAATAAAAGACCAAAGTATGAAAGAAAAGAGTTGGGGTGGGAGTTAGATACTGGGATAATCTAATTTATTACGTCTCGTATTTTTTCTTTTGAAAAGCTGTAAATTTATTTAGATTTTTTTCTAAACGTAGTTGTACAGTGTGTTCAATACTGATGAATGCTGTTTAGCTGCAACGTTTATTTTGTCGTTTGTGGGAAAACTAACTGGGTCTGGTTCTCGTTCAGTTGATTTTTGTTTCCAGTTTCTCATTGCATTTCGTAACAGAACAAGCAAAGTTGTCAGACAAGCATCAACACTACATACTCGTATGCACCCCGAGATGATGAACTCATTTATCTCCCGTTGTTGATACAGCAGTATTGGCCGAAGTGTGGTTAATCTGTATGTGAAACATTTAATGCCTAGACATATCGCCATTTGCCAGCAGTGTATTTACACATGATGTGTGCTTGACCTTGTAGTTTCGCGTCTGTGGTGTATGAATCAGATAACACATAAGCAGAGATTGGCTAATTTAAGCGCTATCATTCTGCGCAGAACTGTCAACGTCCACTTTTCCAATCCATCGTCAGATATCAGACTTAAGAAAATGTACATCCTGTTTAACTCAATCCAGCATCTTGTACATCCGTTTATTTAAAACCCCCCGTTGATTATAATTTGAGTTTTACTTGCATCAGGCTTCTTCTTCTTTTTTTCTTCTTCTCCTCCTCCCCCCCCCCCCCACTATTTCGCAATAAAAAATGGGCCTCAACAACCTCACACCGTCGTTTTCCCCTTTGATGCAAGTTCAGTTCACCCCGTGTTCTCGCTATATTGCTTACCTTATTATGTAATTCCTTCTTGTCTATCTTTTTTGTCTGCCTTTATTTCTTTAGTTGGCTTCTGTGTTACATAAGCATAAATCAGACATAGCAGTTTCATTTCAGCTTGATTTCGCCAACCATATGAGCGTTGGCCGATGAGTAAGTGGCAAACTGGCCAGCTTTTTGTTTTAAATTCTTGTGACCATGTGGGTACTTTTGCTTTTTGTTCTTTTTCGCGTTCACTGGCTGTATTCTCTGCCAGAAAGTTCTGATTGCTCGTCAACTTCTAGACTTTAATCTTGTTAAAAAAACTTGATCATTGCCTGCAAATCTGTTTTACAGATTTGGCTTATATGTAACAGACTGTTGCTTCCTCGCCTCTTGTGTAAATTCTCTCTAACTTCGAAATAAACACCTATAATTCTTTTGTTGCCTTCTGCGACATGCTTTTCAGGTGGCAATGGGTCTATTCCCGCTCCTATTAGGCACCTGAACCAACCCCTACACCAGTGAGGCCCCTGAACTGACTTTATGCATTCTAGTGCAAGGTCATTATATTTATGTTATCATGTTTTCACCAGTGAGTGTCCTGTATAACGCCAGCGTATTTTATTGATTCTTTTAATCCCTGGATTTGTTTAGTTCTTCCTTAAAACTGTTTTTGGTGATTCTGCCATACTTTTGTGCCATTTTGGAGCAGTAATTTCAAACATATCAGGGATAACCATCAGTCAGTTTACTTCCCCAGCCCGTCGTCAAGTAACCGGTTGATGAATTGTACATCCGGTTTAATTTAATCCACCATCTTGTACATCCATCCTTACTTTAATCCGTCATAGTTTAAAATTGGCTATATCTGCGGGCTCACATCCGGTTTATAATGATGCCATAAGCTGCGAACAGTCGCTTCCAACAAAACAATATTCAAGATAATTTATTTAAACATTCCCACACTTCTGGTGGATTTGTTGGAGTAATGACCCACACCTCTGGTGGATTTGTTGGAGTGATGAACTCGGTGGAAAATTTCTTGTGAGACCAAGTATCTTATAACCGACCATCGCCTGTGGCGTAGGGTTCTTGAACACAGTTTCGTAATCCCGATATACCGGAATCCGGGAGCTAGAATCGATATTGTGCCAAGTGGATTTTCGTTGATTTCTACAACGTCATCAGTGTTGTACCGTTCACAACCAGTGGCAAACTACAGAAGTTTTTTGCCCAGTAAAATTTCGCAACATTTTAATGTCAGGTTCTTTTGCCAAAACTATAATATGCAACTTGCCCCCTGGGTAGACTTTTTTCACCATCATTGGCCGTTAGAACAGTAAATCCCCAGGATTTCCATCTGCTTTGCACTTCCTGTTGAAAGTGACACTTTTTTATGTCAATTATCTAGATTCTGCCCGTCACACGTGCTCTGTTATTGAGCCGCACTACTGCACTTTTAAGAACAGCCCGTGGTTGGGTAAAGTGAAATCATGGTTTGAGGTAGGTTGAAGCAATTATAATGGTAGTTGTTTTAAAGAAATTCCGTAATGTGAATAGCAAACCGGCCCACCTAGTCGAAGGAATGCAGATCCTCAGCTGAAATTCTGGGCATAAATATGGGTTTTGTTTATTGCGCTTTTCTGTCGAGAATGGTGGTCGGGAATTCTCTCTCTCTCTCCCCCCCCCCCCCCCCCCCCAACCTCCATGAGGGTTGTATTTTTGTGACCAGGCTGGATGCAGGGCTACCAATACTGAGTTTTTCCCCAAGTTCTGTTTTTGTAATGACACCTTGGGTTCTATTTTGGAATCTGGTTTAAAAAAAAAAATATGCTATATAAAAGTAGGTAAATGTTTCGCTTTTTAACTATAAAATTTGTACTTTTGATCACTTGGGTTTTTTGTTCTATGCTTATGTATTGCTTTTGTGTGTGTGGGGAAAGGAGTGAGGGGGTCATCTTAGCTTGGGTTTTGATGAAAATCCCATTGGCAGCCCTGGCTGGATAGGGAAGAATGGCTTCAAGGTAACAAAAAAAAAAGATTCCTAGATTCCTCGGTCTCTCTCCACAGAACAGCTAGCCGCCTGTCGAGATCATCGTTCGAAGTACTAGCACCGTAGCTCCAACAGCAATCCTCAGGGGTCTTCCTAAATATTTCGTACTTGCCAACCGATCAACACAGCTATGTAATGCACCCACGATCTTCAGGGCGCAATGCAAACGGCTCGGCTGCTTTGTCACGTAGACCCTCCCCCTCCTATCCTATTTCAGTGCTTAAAATTAATATGCCAAACCCGAACACCTGACACGGCAACAACAGTCTCTGCTTTGGGCTTACATTTCACCTGTATAAATTCAACACAACAGCGGTTTTCTGCATGGACTGGCCCCAGTGTCACAGCAATTAGACCATGTCTGCCGCTGGAACTAAACACAAATAAATGTGTTTAAATGCTCAGTTCAACAATACCAGACCCGAGGGGCGGAAGCCGTAGAGGGAATTCCGAGCATTCATTTGAATTTGAATGTCCGCTTGCTGTCAGTTCAGTTTGCTTTTTCGAGATGAGGTTTTAGGTCTGAACAACGGATCAACATTGTGGCACACGGGTAGTAACCCATAAGTGCTCTGTTCTTCTTCTAACTCAAGTCTGTGTCCGAAGAAGCTCAGCACAGTGCACAGGCTCTGTAACACCAGCGAGGATCCTGAAATACTTTATGTAGATTTTTAACTCCGAATTTTGCCCTAACAACGCCGTTAGGCTACTCTTTGTTATTTCCAAATTACCAAGGGATTTTTTTTACGCGCGCAACAATGCACACGGGCGTCAGATCTAACTACCCAGAGACCAGGGGAATTACTAGAAGTCTTAAGTTCACGTGAAAAAAAAAAAATCAAAGCCCTTCCCGGGGATTAAATCCTCAACGTCTAGCACTCGAGGCGGACACCATGCCTCGAGACCACGCAGATGTATAGGAATTATTGTATTTTTGTTGTTGTTGTTGCTGAGATGATGCTGCCAGTGTTAGGTATGCATCCTGCAATCAATCAGTCAGCTGGTTCTTTATTATTAATATCTTACCCCAGATGACGTCACAGGACAGTCCAAGATTTTAGAGGGTGGTAAGACTAGGTTTCCCTGCATTCTTATGCTTTTAGCGACCCCAAAACATCTAGAACTGGCCCTAACCCCAACCCACATACGTCCTACGAGTGAGGACAGCCTAGGTCCCACGAATGCATGCAGCCTAGATCCCACCTCCTAAAATAGTAGACTGTCCTATGACCTGTGGATTTCCCCTGTTTGGGGTAGGATATTAATAAAGCGCCGAACGTCGCTCTACACACCTGAAATTCCCTCTTTCTGTATCTAATTATCCGGCCCTGTTTGCTTTCACAGCCATTGCACCTTCAGTGTCCTGTATCCACATTCGCGGAGGTCCGCTTCTGCCTCGTTTTCCGCAAACTACACCCTCCATCACCGTTCTCTCTAGATCATCATGGTGCTTGACATGTCCAAAATACCTCAGCTTTCTAGACAGAATGCTACCTCAGCTTTCTGGACAGAATGCTACCTCAGCTTTCTAAAGAGGATGCTACCTCAGCTTTCTGGATATAATGCTGCCTCAGCTTTCTGGATAGGATGATACCTCAGCTTTGTGGAGAGGATGCTACCTCAGCATTCTTGAGATAATGCTACCTCAGCATTCTAAAGAGGATGCTACATCAGCTTCCTGGACAAATGCTACCTCAGCATTCTAGAGAGCATGCTACCTCAGCTTCCTGGACAAATGCTACCTCAGCTTTCTAAAGAGGATGCTACCTCAGCTTTCTGGAGAGGATGCTACTTTAGCTTTCTGGAGAGGATGCTACCTCAGCTTTCTGGAGAGGATGCTACCTCAGCTTTCTAGAGAGGATGCTACCTCAGCTTTCTAGAGAGGATGCTACCTCAGCTTTCTGGAGAGGTTGCTGTTTACGGGCCAGTTCTCCTTAACGCCCTGGTCATGCAGGATATCGACGTTTCTCTTCTTCGTCATCGTCCACGATATTCTAAGAAATGTTCTGTAGCACTTCTCCGGAAGCTCCCGACTTTCTTCATCGGAGACTGATTGAGAGTCCTTGACTCACATATGTATTACACCAACTAATACCCCCGTATGAACACATCTGTATCGTGGCCGTCGTGTCCTTACTCTGACACCACTCACACCAGTTGCAGGAACCTCGACAGGTGGGGGGAAGACGGATCGTATCTCGCCCGCCCTCAGCCCTTTTAAACCCGGCAGACAGTTTACACCAGCGGTTCTCGACCTGTTGGTCGCGACGCCTTTGTGTATCGAAGACCCTTTCATAGGGTTCGTATGATTGGCACTTTTCCGCGATTCCAGACGATAGTGTTATATTGCGCTATGAGATGGCATGAGACTCACAGCCCATGGCGATGGCGAGTGTGACTAGCAAGACCCGCCCATGTAAAGAAAAGTCTTCCACAATGATATCATAGGATTTCAGGACCATTGTTGTCAACATTTGTGTTTAATCCGTTTATTTTCAGACGCTCAGCTCTCATCCTTTCTGCAATCATTTCTTTTTTCACTCTCATTCCCTTCCTGATATGCCCTTTCCACGCAACACGGTCCATGAACATTTGTTCCCATGAGTCCACCTCAATACCTGTATCATACATGTCCTGCTTGCACATCTCTTTATACCGTAGTAGAGGTCGGCCTCAACATCTTCCTGTCTTTAATTCACCATAAAGGATGTCCTTAGGGAGTCTGCCATCCTCCATTCTTCAGGTGTGACCCAGCCACCTGAGCCTTCGTAGATTGAGCATGGAAAAGACTGTTGTAGTATCTGCTCTTTCCAGTACCTCAGTGTTTTGTGATTTTGTTCTGCCACTTAATGCCAAGTATTCTTCTTAGGCATCGCATGTGAAATCTATTTAGCCGTCTCTCCTGGTGCAAATAGGTTGACCAAGTTTCACTGCCATAAAGCAGAGTGCTGAGAACACAAGCCTGATAGACAAGGGTTTTTGTTTTAATTGTGAGCTTTCTGTTCTCCCAAACTCTTTTGTCAATCTGCTCATTGTTGTTGCTGCCTTACCTATCCCGATGTTGATTTCTTTGTCCAACGATAGTTTCCTTTCACTGTGGAGCCCAGATAGGTAAAATGGTCTACCGTCTCAAGCTCTTCACCATCAATGTAGACTGTCTTCCTTTTGCTGACTGTTAGTCCAAATTCACATCATACATCAGCAAAGGCAGATAGTAAACATTGTAGCTGCTCCTCTGAGTGGGTGGTTATTGCGGCATCATCTACAAACAGCAGCTCTCTGATAAGTACCTTTTTTTTATAATCCTGGTTTGGCTTTCAGCCTGCGAGCATTGTAAAGGCTGCCGTCAGATTGAGACTGAATGAATATACCACCCTCCTGATCTCGAATGGCATGTGTCAAAAGAAGTGAAAAGTATATTCCAAAGAGGGTAGGAGCAAGTACACACCCCTGCTTCGGTCCATTTTTGATTTCAAACTTTTCCGATTTTACACCATCAAAGTTAATTGTACCTTTCACACCTGTCTGGAACAACACAATAATGCTCAGTAGAGCAGGTGGACATCCAATCTTCTTCAGTGCGCTGGACAGACCTTTTCGACTAACCAAATCAAATGCCTTGGTAAGATCAATAAAAGCAACATACAGTGGTTCGTATAAGACCATTTAAAAAAACCACAAAATTTAAAGAGGTTATGAAGTAACGACGAAAATAATTGTAATGTTGGGGGGGGGGGGGGGGAATGTCGCCATGACATGAGGAACTGTACTAAAGGGAACGCGGTGTTTGGAAGGTTGAGAATCACTCACTGCTTTAATCCTTGAACGTTTACTATCATGTGTAGTTCAGTTACCACAGCGTGTGCAGAAGATGGAGATAATGTCACATCTCTTCGTTCTTTGGGGTTTAAGTCTGACAATACAGTGTGCGACTAGCGGCGGGAAAATCCCCCAGCCTTTGCTGCTCCCCACACTTGCCTTGTGTACGTGGTTGTGTGTGTGTGCGGCAAAGAAAGACGGCTTGTTGGTACAACCTGGAGGAGCGTGGGAAATGTTTGGGTGTCTGGTGCAATGCTTGGTTTGTCTGGGGCTCCGTCTCTCTCTCTCTCTCTCTCTCTCTCTCTCTCTCTCTCTCTCCCTCTCTGTGTGTGTGTGTGTGCGTGTTTCTCTCTTTCTCAGTCTTCGCCTCTTGTGTATTTCTTGCTGTCTTTCTTTATCCTCGTCTCTGTTTCGAACACTTTCTTAGACCCACTCCTTTCTCTTTTTTCTCTCTTGGCTTTTCACTGTTATATTTCATAGTAGTTCCTCTTTCTTTCTATCTCATTGTCATTTTATCTCTTTCACATCGACCCTCTTTCTTACTTACTTTTACTTTTTCTCTCACTCACTGCCATTGTCTCTTTTTTGTGTCTCTTTTCAATCTACCTCTTTCACACAGACTCTTTCTCGCTCTCACTTTCTCTCTCTCTCTCTCTCTCTCTCTCTCTCTCTCTCTCTCTCTCTCTCATTCTTTCTTTTTCACATCGACTCTCTTTCTCACTCTGACTTTCTCTCTCTCTCTCATTGTTATTCTGTCTGTTTCATCCCGACGCCTTTTTTTTTTACTCTCCCTATTTCTTTCCCTCTGAATTTCTGACTCTTGTTTCAGTGTGTTGTGTGGAGTGGCGTGTCTGAAGCTATGTGACACCTAACCTAAGCATAACTGCTGTATTTTTGAGGTTTCCACGATACGAGATGTGGCCACAGATGTTTTTGTTTGGGAGGGTAGGGGCACCTGACGCAACCCGCTGTCACGGAACACAACAGCTGCAGAGGAAAGAATAGTGTATTTTATGTATTATAGAATAAGATGACCTAATGGCCGTTCCGCTAGTCATAGATTTCAACCCACATCTTTCTTGTGTGGCTTCCGTGGCCCTGTTTTTCTTTGGGGGGGGGGGGGAATAGACCCACTGCCACCCTAATTGTCACGTAGTGGAGTCGACTAATTAGAGTGTTTTCTTCAAAACCGGGGTTCAGTTGCCCCAGAGATAAGCTAGATCTGTAAAACGGATGCGCACGCGTGTTTAGGTTCTGGAATAAGACCAGAGTCCGAAAGTTGAGAACAACCAAAAAATTTTTCCCGCCGGAGTTTACAGCCGATCAACGCAAAACAGAAAAAAAGAGGAAGACCCAGACAAAAGCCCTGTGAAATGGTTGTCGATCCATAAAAGGGTCGCGACCTACATGTTGAGAACTGGACACATAGAGGATGTCCTCATGGACTGCCATAATCCATCATCCAAGTGTGAGCTAGCCAACTGAACTGTCGAAGACAGAGCATTGAGAAAACTAGTAATGCCAGCACTTCAATGTTCGTTGTCTTGTCTTGCCATCTATTCTTTTTAGGCATCGCTCGTGAAAGCGATTTGGTCATTTCACTTGGTACGAATAAGTCAGCCCAATTTCACAGCCATAAAATATATACATAGTAAAATAATAAAAAAAAACATAAACATTACAGTAAATAATTGAAAAACATATAAATAGTGGCGAAGCACCATGTTAAACCACCATTCGTGCAGATTCATGTTTATAAATATTCTTGTTTCATTATATCAACTTTCGGTATGTTATCACTTTTTTCCGTTTTTTTTCTTCTGCCGCCGCATCTCCCCTTCCACAATAATCTCTTCCCCAAATGAAGCCAGGTGTTTGACATTTCTCCTCATGCTATGTTTGCCTTTCTTGTTTGTGGACGTTGACATTAAAGTGGGATCCAATGATTTGTGTCTGCATTTACCATACTCCCACTTTCCTCTCATCTAACGTGGAAGTGCAGTCTTTATTAAAGCAGACTCGGGTGTGGAGTCTCCCGCCTGGGAGGTTGTGGGAAAGGAACGTTCCGCCATGTCAAGCAGCTTTGTTTATGTGATATGTCAACCCCGGATGTTGCCATTAGGAGATTGTCTTGCTAATTTAAAGCTATTCGTAATTTAGGAATCCGTTATGCGCACAAGTAGAAAAATTATGCCCGCATTCAGGTCAGGTTAATAAGACAGGATGGTTCCGTATTTTTGTTTGCTAACTATGTATTAATGACTTTCCCGTGAGGCTCGAGTTGGCCGTGGGATGGGTGGTGGGGAGAGAGTAGCTCTGGGGTAGACAACCTGTTTTGGTCTGCGGCCAAAATGTTAGAATTAAGTTGAGTCAAGAATTAAAATCACAGCACTCGGGTCATTCCCGTGCGTGCTCCGTCCTCATCTTCAGCAGCCAGCGCAAATTTACAGTACTGATGGTACCGGTCACAATCTGAGTGTAGTGAGCCGACCAGACCCTCTGGTAACACCCAGGTGCCTTATTCTCTCCAGGCTATAATAATCTTGTTTCTCTGTTGATTCCTTTGCTTGTTCCTAAAGGGCCTTGACTACATCTGCCTTGTCATGTATCAGTTCACCAACCAGTGGTGTAGATCCAGCCAGTCTGTCTGTCTGTCTGTTCATTACCCACGCATTGCAGTCAGTATACTCGCTACTTGTGACCTTCCCAGTAAAGCTTGCCACTCTGTGCTCGAAACATCCCTGTCTTCACCTTTCTCGGCATGCTTTCAGAGTCTTTTATAATTACGACATGTGTATGCATCTTGTTCTCTAGCCACCGGAGAGCTGCAGTTACAGCCTCCACCTCCATTCACATGCTAGATGTTGTGGTGTCGTATACTAGGCTATCTTGCACTAAAGATGATTTTCCATTGGCTTTTGGTATGAACCCACAGGCACTTCTCTTTCCTTTCAACACCGAACCATCTGTATAGATAATCAGATCACCAGGGCATTAATTGTCGCGAATCAACTGAACTGTTATACTTCCACCTCCGTAGCACCCAGCTTGCTACTCTTTGCTTCCCGGACCAATTGTAATCATACACCTACACAGGTCAGACTTTTCCTCTAGTACACTGACCCACTTCTCTTCTCGCCCAGTGTTCTCCAGCATGCATACTTGTCTTATTGTGTCTTCTGCTCGAGCCATCCACGATTTCCCCCCCTTTTCAGCCTCTGGTCCTTACCTGTAGCCAAAGCTTCATACAGAGGGTGTTCTTTGTTTGCAGCTACTCTGAGGTATGACTTAGCCTGCAGCACCTTTAGCCTATCTGCAATAGTCGGCAATGCAGAGATGTATCGCATGCACACAATCGGGGTGTTTCTTTCCCGGGGTCTCGAGGCATGTCTCTGCCTAGAGTGCTAGAGGTCCCGGGTTCAAGCCCCGGTGAAGGCTGGGATTTTTTTCACGTAGACTTCTATATAGTAATCCCCCCTGGTCTCTGGGTAGTTAGACTGGATGCCTGGGTGTATTGTTGCGCACGTTTTAAAAAAAGAGTTAGAAATCAAAGAGTAGCCAAGCAGCGCTACCCGGGCAACATTTGGGGTTTTAAATCTAACCGCATGTATTTCAGGATCCGATGCTATGGAGTTCGTGCACTGCGCTGCGACAGCTCAGACTCAGTCTTGAGTTAGAAGTAGAACGGAGCACTTATTAGTTACTACCCTTGTGCCATGATGTTGATCTGCCATTTAAACCTCAAACCCTTAACAATCCATTATAAACATAACATCCAGTTTTCCCGGTAGAATACTTTTGTATGATAATCTAAGATTACAATCCATCCATTGCTACACCAGTCACACTCACTCACTGAAGCCCTTCCGTATATTCCTTAATGTTTCTGTTCAAAGAAGAACGGTCTTCCCCTAATATTTTATTATCAGATTGCACTGACAGACACTGCCTCCCAATGTCAGGAGATATTCATCACCACACGAGATCAGCCATGGAATGGATTAAATTCTGTATCCGAAGGGTCCACTGTATACATAAAAATCGCACACTTCTGGAATGCAATGACAGTGCCTAACCTATTCTCAACACATCTTCACAGAAATTGCTATAAAAAGGTTGATTTAAAAACAAAAACATGATGGGGAAAAAATTTATACAGAAAATTTACCCACTTTGTTTACATGTTGATAATTATTATTGAATCTATTTTGTTTCCAGGTGACGTGGGCTATGATAAGGTTCGACCGTTGTCCTATGGTGAGGCTGACCTTATCATTATCTGCTTTGCCATAGATAAGCCAGAGACCATGGAAGATGTTGTGACAAAGGTATGCTAGATAACTGCTCCATTACATACATTCTAAATATACTTACATCTACACTGTGTGGGTTCCGGGCCCTGCTTTAGGGAAAACAGTGCCTGCCCAAAATCATGTTGTAAGAGTCGACTAATTTGGAGCTTCCTTCAAAGTGATGCACACGCAACGCTCAGGTTCTAGAACAGGACTGCAGTCTAGAATGGATGAACAATGAGAACTTTCTGCCAGAGTTTACTGCTGGTGAACGCGAAGAAGAAGAATTGTATCTCTCTCTCTCCCCCCCCCCCCTCTCTCTCTCCCTCCCTCCCTCTCTCTCTCTCCCTCCCTCCCTCTCTCTCTCTCTCTCTCTCTCTCTCTCTCTCCCTCCCTCTCCCTCTCTCTCTGCTCTCATTTTTAACAATTTTCCTTACTCTCTTTATTTTCTCTGCTGTCTCACTCCTGTGTTTCCAGTCTCTCTTTTTTGTCTTGTCTTTTCTCACTGCTCTCTTTCCTTTTATCTAAATCCCTCTCCATTTCTCTTCTCTCTCTCCTTCCCTTTCTCTATCTTCATTTTTCTTCTTTACAGCCACTTCAATGTAGAACCTATACTATCCCTGTTATATGTAAGCATACTGTAACAATAATTCAGAGAATTATATATCACTTTGTCATTTGTGGCTTTGGGGGTTATGAGCGTAGTTTAATGATTTCAACACACCCATTTCAGTTCAGCTGCAAAGGCTTTGACTTTGACAGTGATAAAGAGAGTCCAACCAGTTTAGGAAGCAGTGGCAAACTACTGAATGTAAAATTACCTTGTAATATACAGACAACAAATGCTGGGGTTAATTTGTGATGCCTTAGAAAACAAAGAAAATGCAGCTAACTTTCTTTCGAAAATGTTTCCTCTCTACAGTGGTATCCCGAAGTGAAAGAGCAGTGTCCTGGAGTCCCTGTGATGTTGGTTGGTTGCAAGTCTGACATGCGTAATGAGATCAAGGCACTGCCCCCAGATAAACCAAAACCTGCTTACATCACATATGATCAGGTCAGAGTTAGCAGTGTTGTACTTGCATTCCTGTCAATGTACAGTAAATGACCATTTCCCACGCCTTCAGATGTATTGGGCATATAGTACTAGACCTATTTTTTATAGGCCACTTAGCACTCAGTGAGCAGTGTGGCCAACACCACCTTTACTTACCATGACTTTACCTGGTAAGCACTTACGTTGGGTCCACCTGGGAGCCAAGATCTTTTTTAAAAAAGTCTGGCTCCATCAAGACCTGAACACATAACCTTGGATTCTCAGGCGAGTGTCTAGTCACTATGCCACGGCAGATCCCTTTGGGCATATACAGTTAGACTTAGATGCCAGGGTAGGGCTTTAAAGTAACTAAAAATTGCATTCCACATAGGGATGACTGAAATAATGACGTATAAGGGTAAGTAATTAACTGGAGGAAATAGTCTTAGACAAGAGAGCAAGAGGTGGACTATGATAGAATTGGGAGGACAACGTTAGTAGATGGATGAACAGCAGTCTGACAGAGTGTACTACCAAAACAAGAGTTAAAGTGTTGATCTAGTGCAACCAACCTGATTTTGGAGAAGCAAGTGATTGATTGAGACTGATTGACTAAAGCATGGATATTTCCAGCTTATCAATTACCATGTGATAGTCACTGTGGTTACAAACTGTCACTTAAACTATGTAAGGGAGAGAACTACACAAATTCTGACATTTCAAGAGGTGAGGAAAGTCACTGGTATTGGATAGGACACATATTAAGAAAACCTGATGATGATATAATGTGACTAAAATGTTCCTGTACGGGAAACCTCAGGGCAAAAGAATTAAGGGAGGTAAACAAAAACAACAAATAAACCTGCAGTAAGAGAATTGGAAACTGAAGCGGAAAAAAAAATATGGAGGACATAGAGTGAACTCCTTGCTATGACAAAGTTAAGTATCATCATATCAAGTTTCGTCCTTTTTAGGACGAAATTTTTTGTCATTTGAAGCCCCACCCTGGCTTTTGCCAGGGGCCGCAATATAGCCCAGCCATAAATATGGCCAATTGTCTGAACGCGGTTTCTGGGACCTCTCCACGGTGATCCTCTTCCACATGGTGGCACTTTGTGTCATCAGGTGTTTATCGCTTGTGTGATATCTTGGTGGGGTAGAAAGTCAGTCAGTCATGACAAAGTGTAGAATTAAAAAAAAAAAAACTCAAGTCATCTGCTTGTGAGATGCAATTTTTTGTTATTTGAAGCCCTACTACGGCCCTTGCCAGGGGCCGCAATATAGCCCAGCCATAAATATGTCAAATGGCTAAACGCGGTTTCTGGGACCTCTCCACGGTGATCCTCATCTGCATGGTGGCACTTTGTGTCATCTGGTGTTTATCGCTTGTGTGATGTCCTGGTGGGGTAAAAGTAGATAGATAGATAGAAGGATAGAATTATACTCATATTCATTGACCCCCCCATGTGGGATGCAATTTTTTGTTGTTTGAAGCCCCACCCTGGCTTCTGCCCGAACGGCTGAAGAGGGTTTCTGGGACCTCTCTACAGGTGATCTTCATCCGCATGTTAGCACTTTGTGTCACCGGGCATTTATCGCTTGTGTGATGTCCTAGTGGGATAGAACTTTCCTACCTATCTACATACTATCATCCCCATGTTGGACTCAATGTTTTGTTATTTTGAAGCCCCACCCTGGCTTTTGCCTGGGGCCCTAAATACAGCCTGATGGCTGAACAGGGTTTCCGGGACCTCTCCATGAGTTATCTTCATCCACATGGTGGCACTTTGTGTCACCGGGTATTTATAGTTTGTGTGATGCCCTGGTAGGGTAGAATTTACTTACTTACACAAGAGATGGAATGATGGAGTGCTATTTAGTTGAAGGCCTGTGACTTAAATAAAGGTTTGAATAGGAGGAGAATCAAATTGTACTGACTAGTGCTTTAAAAGATTGAAAAATGCGTAAGACATAATTAGTTGACATATCTGTGTCCTAGGTTTGCTTCATAGCTACATCAGTCAGTTTATGAGTGCAATTTTTATGGAGACCCTTAGGGAGCTACAGAGCTAGTGCTTTATGCAACACCCTCAGTAAGGGTTAACCATCTGGGTTAAAACCCTAGGCAGTCCCCTCCAATTTAACCTTTATCTACATTAGTATGTTGGTATCAGTTTTGCAGGAGAGAGAGAGGAATGGAGTAAAACCTTGTGAGCACTGTGTGAGGCATAAATGGCACAACAAGATGAAGATAATGTATGATTATTATATCGGACAGTGAAATATGCACGTGACTTAATGGATATTTTTGTCACATAGGGAATGACACAGACAAAAAAATAATGTCACACTGCAACATGTGAACATTGAAGAAAACTAATTCATAAATGGTATCAAACAACACAGAGCTTTAGAGAGGAAGAAGTAATTAAAGGCATGATGCCTGCAATATAAGACAAGGCTGACAAACACAGCTGTGTCTTTTCAAATGGGCTACAATGAGATGAGCATTCTGCAGAGGACTTATAACAAGTCTGCACTTTTCTTATAGTAGTTTTAGTGTGTGTCTGTTTAAGAGGTAAGAAACCCACAGTCTGCACATAGGCAGGCTAGATGTATAAAACGGATCCATACACAACACTCAGTCCTGTAACAAGGCCAGAGTTGACCAACAAGGACTTGTTGCTGGAGTTTTACAGCTAGTGAATGCAGAAGCATGTACCAGTTTTTCTATCCTCATGGTACATAGTTGTCTGCCTTTGAATACTCCATGCTGATCTTATGCTACTGATTTTTATTTATCTGTGATGTAATGAGATAGGATTGTATTGAGTGTTGAGATAAGATTTTACTGAAAGTATCAAGTGTTGAGATAATCGTATCAGAAATAAGTGTTGAAATAGGATTGTTATAAAAGTATTAGATGTTGAGATATGATTGTATTGAAAATATCTAGCAGATTTTATGGCTATCTAAAGAAATCATGAAAATAATTGATTAGTGATGCACAAGAGACATATTTCAGTAAATTTACTCAGAACTTTTGTATTTATTTGCAGGGTTTAAACACAGCCAAACAAATTGGTGCTCTTGTGTATTCTGAAACATCCTCCAAGAACATACAGCGAAGTGTCAATGATGTCATGGAAGTGGCTGCTTTGTCTTCAGCAGGTTCAAAGAATGGTTGCTCTTTCACTGCTCACAACAATAGTGGAACTACAACTACAGTCAGCAATAGTAGCACTGGTAGCAGTGCCAACAGCAACAGCAGCAGTGATAGTCCCAATTTCAGGCGACAGAGGTCCTTTATCCGACGCAAGAGATTCACAGGAATGAATGAAGCTAAAGTGCACTTAAGAAAGGAAGCGGCCAAAAGCTGTGTTGTAATGTAGTCAGAAAAGAAGCTGCTGAAAACTCTGCTAAGTCTGACACCGCTGACGTTTTTTTTTTTTTTTAAATCAGAAAGATTCAACGCAATATTTTTCCAGATTTGAATCTCATTTACATATCTCATTTTTTTTCTGAACTCAAGGGTATACTTCATAAATGCTTATTGTAACAGTAGTTGCTGCATGTTTTCATCATTTTAAGTAGTAAATGGCCTTTGTGTGTAGGTGGATATGTATATAATTGGATTTAAAATCCCGTTTTAAACTTGTCACACATAAATGCACAACAGTATTATTTCTGCTTGTTTTTACTTTAGTGAAATAGATTGACCTTGTAGTTACAAATGAATATATGGATTAATTGTTTCATATCCATGAATCCTTTTGTCCCCATCAATATTAAAACCTGTATTTTGCTGAAGCATCCAGCTTCCACATCACACAGTACAGCTGCTTCTTCAATAGTCACAATATGTTTCATTTTCAAATTATCAGAGCCTCAAGCCTGTATCTTGTAACAACATTGTATGCCTCATATACAAGAGCTGAGGTAGCATATTGGCTAGTTTCTACAGAGTCAGTAGCACTAGTTCAGTCCGAAGAAGTGGCCAGATTTTTCTGAATGTTACAGCTCTTAGGTCAACCCAGCCTAATGCAAATGGGTACCAGAAAAATTCTTACTGGAAATTGTCTGGGAAAGAAAGGGGACAGGGAAGGGAACTGACTACGCTGCTGCATGTCATAACTAGAGTATATGAAGGTCTAACTGTTTTTTAATACGTGGTGTATGTGATGGCAGCAGTGATTACATCATATTTGAGGAAAACCATAATTGGTAACGCTTACCACTTTTGACTTCTGGAAGGGAACTGACTGGAGTTATAAATGATCATTTGTATGTATACTGTGACTTGTTGAATGGGAATTAACTGTAGTGCATAACACCTACTTCCATCCCCATAATGGGCCCAGGTTGTTTTGTAACTAAGGGTGCCCTAAAATAAAATAACTGAGTTACAGGGTTGAACAGGCTTGATGGGAAATGCTCCTGTTTTATTCTGATCCTGGAGGGGTTAACCATGTGGACAGCAGTTCTGGGGGGAAACAATGACTGACCAATAAACTGGGTAGTGATGGCCTCATGTAACTGAAGGAATCTAAACTAAAAATGGTTCCGGGCAGTGGTGAAAGTTTTCAGACAGCTCATGTCTGCTTGTGTAAATTGTACAGAATACATATTTATTGTCACGTGTTCAAGCTAGTCCTAATATTTATGCTAGACTTTGTGTTTATTACAGTTTTGTGAATAATGCTAATTGATTGGGGAACAGCCTAGCATATTTCTGTATAGTTTCCTCTCTGAATTGAAAGGGCCAGAGCTAGTCATGCAATGTAAAAATAAAGTCTGTCAAATGATTGCTGCATATTCTGTCCAAGTAGTTTTCTCTTGTGTTATTTTGGTAGTGCTTAATATGTAAATATGTCTCCCTTTTCTCTGCTGTGTCTTTCATTGAAATTGCTCCAGATCTCTGTATCTGTTTCAATAATGTCCACCTTGTTCAGTATCTTGATTGTCTGGTTTTGTCTTAAAACTTTTTGTACATTTCTTTCTTTATTTCCATCTTTCTTTCTTTCTCCCTTTCAGTTTTTGTCTCTCTATTAATACTTTCCTCAGAGCCGTCTAATTTGATTTCAAAATATTTATCTCAATGATTGGTTACAGTAAATTATCTGCCTTTATTGGTTGTCCTTCACTATCATTCATCATCTTGCCATTTCTTATCTTTATGAAGCTTTCTCTGCTTACAAGTTACACTATGCCTAACTATTGGTTCTGTGTGTATTATTGTTCCATTACTCCTTTGGCGCCTTATGTCCATGACTTTTATTCTGACTTTTTATTTTCTTGAGCAGTTGCTACTTTAGAAGCTTTTAATCTTTGGATCTATGAAGATGTCAAAATGTTGACATAATTAATTGTTCTGAAGAAGCTGAAGATAAAAAAAAAAAAGTGGACTATTTGCCTTTTCAAATTGTACATTTGTTAGTACTCCTGACCCAGTATGTTAAAAATGCAAAATATGAGATGTTAAAGAACAAAATATTGGGAAAGGTATGTCACTTAAACATGAAAACATATATTATGATCCAGACCAAAGCAGCAGTAGATTGTAGTGTACTGGAATTTGTGGACTGAAGCTCTTCTAACAGTCTAAGTTTTTTTTTAAAAACATATTTTTGTTTCAAGGATGAAATAAGACATGAGAAAATTGAAATTTGTGTAAGTCGATGTCTTTCTGCTTCATCATGTAGATGTAAAGTACAGAAATATCAAAGGGAACCCTTGATGCCATTGAAGTACTGTTAAATTAATTCACCAGGATTGATTGGAACTCGTAGAAGCAGCATTTTATCTTGAGTGTTCTTCTATGCCTATTGCGTTTTTCTGTTTCTTTGAGTGACGATCAATACTTTTGAGTTAGTTTTGCAACTTCATTGCAAAACCATATGAGGGGCATGTAATTAACTTGTCACTGCATTTTACATATTCTGTATATTTCATCATTACTAGTCTTTAAAAAAAAAAATTTGTTTATGATTATTTTTATTACTTATTCCATTGTTCCTCAGTTGTAATTAACATCTAAAGTTCTTTGTTTGTTTTTCTTGTTGTGTAAATCTTCTGATAGTGTCATATACAATGACAGTCATATTAGCTTAATGACAGCAATTTCTGCATAATGATAGCAATATCTGCATAATTGTAGCAGTTTCTGCATAATGACAGCTATGTATATATATAGTGACTAGCTTCATATATTTTTTGTTTGCTCCTCGATTTCTATAGCGGGCAGGGAAATAAAACTTTTTTTCTTCATATTTCAGAATTTTATTTGGCTTAAAATTAAGTTTTTAATAGTTATTTAATATTGTTACAAAGAATAGAACAGAAAATTGATTATTTTTCTAACAGTTGATTTTCTTTTCATGTGATAGCTTAGATAATTGTTAGGTTTGGTTTTTTGTGAACAATTTAGAATACATTTGATAAATTAATCATGAGCTTGATACTCAATGTATGAGAGCTGTAAATAGATTATTTATATAACAAAATACAAATAAAAATAATAATAATAATCCAGATCACTTTAAATATATCCATAGATAGATGGCACATTCTGATTATTACAGTTATTTGAAAAGTATAATCATCATTATTCACAATCATGATGGTGAAACTTACCAACTGTTATGCTTAACACTTATAATTTGTAATATTATAATCAGGACTTTTTTCCTAGGAAAAAAAAAAGATGCATGTACTGACAACAAAGTGTCTTCAAAAAAAGATACCCGTACTCACTACAAAGTGTCTGTCACAGTAGCGCTGAAAAAAGTAATGCCTTAAAAAGAGGTGCCAGTACTGCCTACCATTGCATACCATCAGATAAAAAGCCTTGTAAGACCCGCAATATCAAATAACTGAAAGTATTAAACAGACATCCACTATCTAGAAAGACAAAACCTATATGTCCCAATCATAGCTCAGAAGGGTAATTAAATTACTGTCGTTACTATATTATATGCACAGGATAATAATGTTATCCAGAATATTTCTGACCCTTAATAAAAGAAACAAGGCAGTGAGACTCCAAAAAACAAGTTTTCTTCAAGCAAATAATATTGTATTTTTTCTTGTAATATTTTTAAATTTTTTATTTCTATGCTTCATTTTGTTTTGCACCAGAATGCTTCAGACACGAGGCGCCATGTTTACATTTTACTTGTGGAAATTTTGAATGAACAGGAATTTCTTAAAGTCTTTCATTGTAAAGTTGTAATATAAATTCATGTTCATGAACACTGTAAAATAAATTTCATGTAAATATTGTAATTCTTTTCTGTCATTTCGATTTGTGTTTGAAAGAACTAAAAACAGTAGACTAAATAAAGTGTTGCTGAAGATGTGTTTTGTTTTGGTTGTATTGACAGAATGTGTATGAAGGGCTTCAAAGTAAGTCTTGAAAGGGTGGTAGAAATTGCCTAACCTGTCAGTATTGTTAAGGATGTCAAGAATTTTAAGCACACATTATCACAGTGCAGACAAACACGGTCACGTTATAATGACAGATTAAAGATGGTTCACCCACTTACTACATGCCCCAAAGAGGAGCAGCATAAAGACATTCATCGGTGAATAAAGGTCTAGTGTGGTGAGGTGCTTTATTCATATCCTACCCCAAACGGGAAATCCACAGGTCACGGGACAGTCTAATATTTCAGGGGGTGGTAGATAGGCTGCATCTTGTCATAGGACCTAGGTTGCACTCTCTCGTGGGGCGTAGGTGGGTTGGGGTTGTTAAAAGCATTAGAAAGCTGGGAAGCCCAGTCTTACCAGCCTTTAAAATATTGGACTGTCCTGTGACATCATCTGGGGTAGGATATTAGTAAAGCACCCATGGTGATGCAAGTCTGTCAGTCCAGCAAGCGTATGAGGGGAGTAGACAGTTTTGAAACACCCTGACTTCTGTGGCAGACTTTTTCATTGAGTTAGGAACAATGAGTAGTGACCTCAGAGTCATTTGTTTGCATCTGTTGAAAGCATCATACAGGAAAACTACTGATTACTTCTTCTTTTTCTTTTGTTTGCTTGAAATAGATTATCTCTATCTGCAATGATGTCCCTAGTATGAACTTCACTGTCTTTTGTAATTCACTCAGCAACCTGTAAAGTTTGACTTGCACCGATGTTTCTCTTGGCCAAAAGTTTTGCCTTGATATGTTGTATTGTCTTGAAGAACATGATCTGTTGCTCAGGTGCCAATCCACATGTGCACATGGCTGAATTGCCGTTTTAAATTGTGTACATGTGGTTGTGAAGTGGATTGTGTCCTGTTCTAAGGCGTAAAATAATAGCTTGCTTTGGTCTGTCCAAAAATTGGTAAACGTCTTGTTCCGGTGTTGGTGGCTTTCTGATTGATTTGATTATTCTCTTCTTTCGATGATAAGAGTGGTACGTCAGGTTGTTCTTCATTTGCACCTTCCTTAGCTAGTTTCTCAGCTCTTTCATTTTCAGAAATTCCACATTAGTTTGGTATCCCCCCCCCCACACACACACACACGCACGCACGCACGCGCGCGCGCACACACGCACACACACACACACACAAACCACTGACTGGCTGTGAATGATTATGTTACTGCTGCTGAAAATGTTTGTGCTGGCACTTCTTACAGTTGCCTTATGTGCGTGTGTGCTACTGGACAGTGCTGAACATTCTGTGTGGTATTCTTTGGAACAGGAACGGAGCAACTATGGGGCGACCCGTTAGTTATGAAACTGGGACTACGATTACTTGACTACCTGACCTGGTCAGTGATTTGGGCGATCACATGATAAAGTGAAGCTTGACCGTTTAATTTAACCAGCCAGGCTGTCATGTTGTAATGATTACAATGAAACCATACATGTTGGGTCTCAGGAACATGGGCGCTCAAGCACTTCATACCTTAGCACAATTTCCAAGGAGGCTAACATCTCCTACTCTCCACACTTTATAGGTGTCAACCAACTGTGTACCTATTACTGAAAACGTCAGGGTGTCTGTGTGGCAATGGGATGCGACCGGAGCGCATTAATGCAGTTACTTGCTAACCAAACAAGACAAAAAGCACATTAAAGATACATTCGCAAGCATTAAATGCATGCCTTTGCCACACACACACACACAAAAAAACATAGACGTCAGTTATACCTCCCGACACCCTAACCCCCCCCCCCTTTTCCCCCCACCAAAAAAAAAATACACGCTAACCCCCCTTCCCCCACACACAAACATAGGTGCGCCGCCATGAAGAAAACATTGGGCTGAAAAAAAAGGGGGGGGGGTGGGGTGTTCCTCCACCCCACCCCCTCACATTGCAAATTTTCTAATCAGACCAGGTCTTAGGCACCTTCACTCCCCCCCCCCCCCCCCCCCCTTTTCCACCGCCGGGTCACTAAATAAAGTCAGAAAATACTGGATAACCAGTAAACACACCTTCTCACGACATTACACATTTTCTAGGTAATATTAATTGGAGGAGGGGGGAGGGGCGCTTTGTCTACAACTCCTTGAGTACCTCAATCTAATAGTATTAACAGGATTGGGGAAGGGGGGAGGGTTAATTCCTTGAGTACCCCCATAGCATTAACAGGATTGGGGGGGGGGGAGGGAGTCAGTTTTATAGGCAGGCTGAAATGCCCCAGATAGTTACGTGTATCTTCTTTTTGTTCGCGTTCGCCAGCTGTAAACCCCATCGGAAAGTTCAGGTTCTTCGTCTACTTCTGGACTTGAGTCTTACTCCAGAACTTGAGTTTTGCATGCACATCCGTTTGACAGTTGCTGGTTCCTTGCCTCTTAGGCAGATGCACTGCCACTTCGAAGGAAACCTCTGATTGTTAGGGAGGCAGGTGTGAAAGGCAATGAGAGAGCAGACACCCTGGCTGGCAGTGCGACTGTTAGGAATGGGCCATCAATGGTTTGGGTAGATGTAACGGCAAGTGGCTCTCGCATGGTTTTCCTGTCTCGCTATTCCAACTGGTACACCCGGAGTATGCAGTCTTTTCAATGAACAATCATTTTCTTGAAACTGAAAGCCTCACAGCATAATGTCTCTCGTATGGTATCTATAACAGAATGGGAGTTATTAGCCAGCAAGCAAGCAAGCAAGCGCACACACACGGAGACATACTCAAGAGGAGATCAGAGCACTTATGGTCATGCCCGGTGTAGATTATCTTTAAATGAACAACGATAGGGAGACAGTGGTTACACTTCCCCCCTCCCCGCCCCCCCCCCCCCAATCCCTTCCAATCCTCCACAGTGGGACCCAGGAACCAGCACCGGGAATCTATATAAATTATCTCTTAAAGTATTGTTTATTTCATATTATTACAAGAGGCCTTTAAATAAAATACTAAATTTTTTTTCTTGCGGGCTCAAGGGACAGAACTCCAAGTTTCTGGGGGCCAATCACACCCACACACATGCACAAACACGAGCGGGCTTCAAATGAAAACTTTTAATTATAATAGAAATTACAATAAACATGCCATTCTCTTGCATCCTGTCAATACTATTGTTCAGGATGTCAAGAAAGATAAGCACGTGACATCACTGTGCAGACGAATACTGTGTCGTCATAATGACAGTTTAAAGATGACCACATCATTTCTGACATTCACCAGAGAGGAGCAGCGTTTTGTTATCTGTTTTTTGATTTGTGAAAGGGTGAAATCTAAAGAAATTTATCGGCTTATAAAGATCCAATATGAAGGCCCCCCACCCCACTCGTATATATATATATATATATATATATATATATATATATATATATATATATATATATATATATATATATACATTGAGAATACCATTTATTCCGCTCAACTCTTCTTTGGCGTGTGTGTGTATGTGTGTGTAAATCTAGAAGGGTTGAACATAACAAATTGTAATTAAATACAAGACAATCGGCTTCACTGCACGTCTGAACTGAACTTTCGGGCTGTTCGGGATAATTTTGGTACAACGCTTTTAAATAGTAAAGTAAAGGACCCTTTTCCACACCAAAAGGGTATATAGGGCTAAATCTAAGTTGTATAGACCAGTCGGCACTTTGTGGGTGATATGGTCAGCGTCACGCCGGCCTCCATTACTTTCCAGGATTGCACTTGGTATCCACTTCAGGCTGGATCAGCCTGGAAGCCAAAGTCAATTATCTATTTATATAAAAATCAATGTTTGTGTGTTTGTTTGGTCCCTATAGACTCGGAAACTACTGAACGGATTTAGCTGAAATTTTCAGGATATGTTTGTTTTGATACCGGATTTTGAACCATCGTGGTTTGAAATTCAACCTGTCACTGTTAGAGATAGGTGACCACAATTTATGCCAAAATATTCGCAACTAATATTTATAACTTTGGTGATTTCTAATTATAGCCACGTTAGTAATTGCGCATGCGCCGTATTTACCATTCACCTGCGCGTTACGTGCAGCCAACGCCTTCTCTAATACTAATACATAGAGTAGGTCGTGGTACAGCAAACAAGACTATCTCTATATTTGCCACAATAACCTTAAACACGATTTCTATCTTCTGGTTTTTTTTTCAAACAACCTTCGATTGGGGGGGGGGGGGGGGGGGCAATCAAGGACTATCTCGACGTCGGCGCAGACAGTGACTGCGACATAAACTTCATTAACCGTGTTAGACACGTGCGATTTATATTTCATTAATATATCTGGAGTGTCTGTCTACGAGAAAACAATTGCCTGCGGTTTTGAATTGTGTTTTAATCGCGACACAGTAGTAAGAACACACATGTCTAATAGTTGAGTTCTCTTTTCGTTGTTCCGATTAAGTGTCTGCTTGGTCGAATGGTTAGAACACTGGGTTCATGTGACCTGGGTTTACACTTGATCCGCAGTCGTTAAAATTTTTTTAACCCGGACTAAAATAATATCCTCATCTGCTCTGTCGTGGTGACAGCACTAGCCATGTTGCCTTAATATAAAAAAAAAAAAAAAAAAGTAAATGGGTAAACCATTTGATAATTAAATTTGACCATTTCGCATACTTATGATTGCATTGTTAAACTTTCCGATTGCATGGTTACGCTGAAATTTTTATAGATTTTCATTTATTTTCATTTAGATTTAGTTATTTCATATGTGTTGGAATTTTAAGCTGTGCTGTTTACAATGGCGTTCATTTCCTAATTATGGTGTTTTTTTCCTGTGTTCGTTTGCTTTTCAAGTGTTTTTTTTTTTCTCCCAACTACTTCAATGAGGGAAAGAGTTGTCGGTGAATTGGGGGGGGGGGGGGGGGGGGGAGGGGGGGGGGGGGGGAAACTATTAACTGAGAGAGCTTTAAGTCACAGTAACTGCTTTACCCACTTAAAGTAGCAGCAGCAGTAATAGTTGTTACACCAGGGCTGTTACACCATGTGCTCTCATGTGAAGACCGCCGGTAAGGTTATGGCGTTCTTCTGTCGGCAAGTGAAATTATACATCTTAACCTGACCAGTCTGTGGCGACAGCACTAGCCATGCGGAACCAAATCTTCTGGCTCACGACTCTCTGTCTACTCCGATGGTAACACAGATAGCAGTGACATTATTTTAGTAGTTGTACTGGTACTTGAAGGATGATGTGGTAAATATTACACTAGCCCTATTCACTACCTTTTACAATTCCTGCTCCCTATTTTAGTCCAGATGGACAGGGATGTCAATGTCAGTTACAGCAACAACAAAATATCGCCAGTTAGTGATTTTCAAATCCTTCGAAGAGGGAGAGAGCAGTAGTCGGTGGAAGAGGGGAGGGGGTAATGACTTAAATTTAAGAGAAATTAAAGAGCTTTACACTTGATTTTCAAGTTCTCATTGCCTAATTTGTTTATATTTTACTAACGCTACCTCCACTTTTCTATTTTTTACGACTTACTTTGTTATTCACAAGTACAGTTGTAGCTTTACTTCCGTCCTCTATAAAAAATACAAACAGCTTTAGCATGTGATAACCAAATAACCATTTTTGTTACTGTGCTAATAACACCATTTAAACGACCACTAATATACAGACACAATTATAAGGTGCGTGTTCTAAAGTTGGAAAACCAGACTATCGCTATATCCGTGCAGAGAATGATTGCGACATTAACTGTATTAGACACGTGCGATTTCCATTGTCTTTCTTTTCCAAAAACCTTTGATGAGGGAGATAGTAGTAGGTGGATTTAGTTGTGGTGGTGGGCGGGGATCAAAGACTATCTCTATATCTGAGCAGACAATGATTGTATTAGACACGTGCGTTTTCTATTTTCTTTCATTTCCATTTAGCCAAACTATGCCACAGCAACGCGTGGCCGGGTACAGCTAGTAAAAAATAAAAATAAAAATCCGCCGCCAGGACCCGAACCCTCGATCTTCCGAGCCGCAGGCTGTCGCTACACCACTGCGACTCCCATTACCATTTACCTTTGTAATTTAATTTGCAGCTACAGAACGTTAATATCTTTGGAAACGCTCCCTGTTGTGATCTCAATTAACCTCTACAGGCCTAAAAACACACCTAACCCGCCAACTAGCGCCCTACTGTCGTCCTAGATCGTGTTGTGCACAATGCTAACAACAGCCGTACATAACACAAACAGTGCAAACAATATAGCAGCTGTACATACACAAAGCAGATTTGGTATCTATCTGCAAATAACGAAGACACGTAACTGATATTGTCTCTAATTTCGGACATGTGGTAAATTACTTACTTACTGCTTCCATTACTAATTCTACTGCTGCTGCTGTTACTACTACTACTACTACTACTACTACTACTACTACTACTACTACTACTACTACTACTACTACTACTACTACTACTACTACTACTACTACTACTACTTCTTCTTCTTCCCTCCTCCACCTCTTCCTTCCTCCCCTTCTTCTTCCCGTCCTCTTCCTGCTCTTGTTCCTTCCCTTCCCCTCTTCTTCTTCTTCTTCTCCTCCTCCTTCCCTCCACCTCTTCCTTCCTCCTCTTCCTTCCTTATACCCTTCTTTCCTCTCCCCTCCTTCTTCTCTTTTTCTTCCTCCCCTTATATTCTTCTTCTCCCTCCTACTCTTCTCTTCTTCTCCCCCCCCTCCTTCTTTTCTAATTTTTTCTTCTTATTCTTCGTTCTTTTTCTTTTCTAACCCCCAGTGGAGGTGGAGCATACCCGTACTCACCCCAAGTCGTTATATACATCGCTATCGAATGAAGCTCTCCCACATCCTCCCCATCTTATCTTAACTTTGTAGCCCCTTTCTAATGTGTCTTTTAGTCTGCCTGTATTTCTATGCGTCTGTGGGTTCCAGTGCAAAGACATTCTTTTTTATATTGTTCTTAGGTTCTCTAAACGCGTGCCCTGTCCAACTTTAGCATCTTTTCCTCACCCCTTGGTCCACTGGAACTTGTCAGTTCTCTCCCAAAGCTTCACTACTACTACTACTACTACTACTACTACTACTACTACTACTACTACTACTACTACTACTACTACTACTACTACTACTACTACTACTACTACTACTACTGCTACTACTACTACTAACTACTACTACTACTACTACTACTACTAAAAACTACTACTACTACTAATACTAACTACTACTACTAACTACTACTACTTCTACTACTACTACTACTACTACTACTACTACTACTACTACTACTACTACTACTACTACTACTACTACTACTACTACTACTACTACTACTATTACTAGCAGCAGTAGTAGTCAAAGAAATAACATCCTGTTTAACTTAGGGCCGTCCCGCTGGACACTTGCCTTGTGGCCCCTCTCCCTCCCCAAGCTTATCTGTGTGTACGTTTTAATATAATCGACTATTTTCATTTCCTTAATTACTTGTCGTAGGGACCCAAGCTCACTGGCTTGTGCAGGAGCCCATAATGTTTTCAAGACGGGCTCTGGGTCAACTCCCTTCTTATCTGACATTGTCATTACATCCAGGGAACCGATACTCTTTGCTGCCTGCTGAACTGTTGAAGACGGTGACATCTATGTTTAGTAACAAGAACTGAACAACAATAACAACTACTACTAATATCACCACCACACCACAACTACCACTACTACTATTACTGCTGCTGCTGCTACTACTACTACTAGTAAAAGAAATAATATCCCGTTTAACTCACTTATCGCCTATAATTGTCATTTCATGCCGGTAGCGCCGATTCTGTGCTAACTATCGTATTTTTAAAGGGCAAGAAATCTAATTTTAGCAGCAATATGAAGAAGAACTGGTGTTGGTAGTAGTTATAGTAGTAGTAGTAGTAGTAGTAGTAGTAGTAGTAGTAGTAGTAGTAGTAGTAGTAGTAGTAGTAGTAGTAGTAGTAGTAGTAGTAGCAGCAGCAGCAGCAGTAGTCAAAGAAATAATATCTCATTCAACCCTTTTCTCACCTGTAGTAATTCTACGCTTGTAACGCCCACGCTTTGCTGTTATTATTTAAAAGACCAGAACATCTATTTTTAGTAACAAGAACAGAAGTAGTAGTAGTAGTAGTAGTAGTAGTAGTAGTAGTAGTAGTAGTAGTAGTAGTAGTAGTAGTATGAGCGCCAGTTGTAGAAGCAGCAGCAGTATTCAAAGAAATAACACCCCGTTCAACTCCCCTCTCACCTGCGATGATCACCCATACAGGTAACGCCCATGCCCTGCTACCTGTAGGATTGATACAGGACATCTATTTATAGTAACAGGAACTGAACTTGTCACATCCACGCCCTCACTGCGCAAGTCGCTACCACCACCCCAATGGCGACTTGCTGCTAGTTTTCTAGTGTCAACCAGCTATACCAACCGATCCCTGAAGATGCTTTCTTTGCTAAATAGTATCAGAAGATTCGTTAAATACTTTGGGATGTTTAACACGTGTTTTTATTGGTAAAATTTAGCTTGTGATTAGCTTTGTGTCGCACTAGTTTCATGTCCATCAGTCAACAAGTGTCGTTTGGTGGTTTATTGTCACCCTTTACTTGCCCTTCTGACTTGTAAATAATCAACTTTGGACACGTATAAATTCCAAGCGATAGTACTTGTATGTAAAGACCACGAAAAAAGATTGGGTGGGGTTAGCCTCCCCCCCCCCCCACAGCCTTAAAATGTTTCCAGGCAAATAAGGGGTGGAGTCTCATTCCTACTGAAATGGGGAGGGAGGAGGGTTATGCCCCCACCCCTAACCACGCCCTCCTCACTGCCTAGGTAGAAAATTAGATATCAGAGCACAGACCCCTTCATACACCTTCCCTCATTAAGAAAATGTGGGAAGGGGTCTTCAAAAGAGCCTTTCACTTTACACTAGGCTATTCAGCTGGCAGCCCATGACAGTCCTCATGTTCACAATTTTGTGAAACTTAGATGAATTAGCACCATCCTAACAACCTTAAAATTTTATAGGACAATTTTTTGGAATGCAGAAGATTAGTTTCTTTAGGAGTCCCCCTCAGCTACTAATTTTTATAAGGGCCCTAAAAAGCTCCCCTCTCACTCTTTCAGGCCCATAAATGTTGACAGAATTGGCTCGCATTAATTGCCCTTTACTAAAATAAAATGACAGAGGGGTGGTGTAAAATAAGGCAGTCGAGAATGTAATATATTTATAATTTGACTGAAGTTTAAATTTTTTTAAAGAGAAATGAATGTTCATTGTGAATCTGACAATATGATTTTGTTTAATGCTGTTATAGTTAGTGGAAACAAGAATTCAGCAGCAATTGTGTTTACAAAGACACAATTTTACAAAAATATTCTTCTTTTACCATAGTTTTGCAGCCACAAGAGTATGCGAATCAATATGTACGGGACAAACGATCAATGTAGACTGTGGTTTGATCAAATCAGATTTTCTTCTTCAACACACACAGCGTTGTTTGGGCCTGAAATAGTTAATGATGTTATAGAAATTATCTTTCAAAATGTTGTTATATATTTTATATTATTTCAGTGTTTTATTGTTATTAGTCCCTGGTTAACATGTATTTGTTTCATGGGAACTCAATTTTCATTCTCTTGTAATTCGTGTTAACCAGATTTTACTGTTTATATATTATATTATTAAAAAATATTTTTATGAATGGGGGAGCGGGAAGTAGTGACATGTTCTGTTAGGGTTTATAGTTAGGCTGCAATATCTTGTGGGCTTTATAGCTATGCGGCAATATCTGGTGGGGTTTATAGCTATGCTGCAATATCTGTTGGGGTTGTATAGCTATGCTGCAATATCTGGTGGTCTTGTCTTGTAGTCTTGTCTTGTAGTCTTAGTTTCAGCTTCATAGCAACGGGTCGCCCCATCTTTGCTCCGCTCCTGTGCCAACGAAAAACACCCAGAATGTTTATCACAGTCCCTTGTGGAAAGATTGACAGACTGCTGTCTCAGCATATCTAGCATACACTCGCATTAAAGCATACGGTAGCCATCCGAAATGCTAACACAAACAGTCCAACATTAGAAATGCAGTTCATCATTGATGATAGCAGAACTTGTCGCCAACAGTTCAGCAGTTGTCCACGCGATCAATTTTAACCAGATACGGGCACCGCCAACATTGCACGACGGCATCACGCCATTTTCTGAATCTACAATTCACACCACCACGTTGGTCACAGTCGAAAATACATTCCAAATGCAATCTGCAGCTCACAGGGTCACGCCATGCATTCAACTCAGAAGCTGGGCGACGAAACTATATCCAGTCTACAAATGGAGCAAAAATACTTCGGCCACCGTGCGGCAGAAGCAAAAAATTTGCCTCTGCTTCGAACAGCGCCGCTGTCTAGCCTCCATTTTATCTGGTGGTGTTTATAGCTATGCTGCTATATCTGTTGGGGTTGTATAGCTATGCTGCAATATCTGGTGGGGTTGTATAGCTATGCTGCAAAATCTGGTGGTGTTTATAGCTATGCTGCAATATCTGTTGGGGTTGTATAGCTATGCTGCATTATCTGTTGGGGTTGTATAGCTATGCTGCAATATCTGTTGGGGTTGTATAGCTATGCTGCAATATCTGTTGGTGTTTATAGCTATGCTGCAATATCTGTTGGGGTTGTATAGCTATGCTGCAATATCTGTTGGGGTTGTATAGCTATGCTGCAATATCTGGTGGTGTTTATAGCTATGCTGCAATATCTGGTGGGGTTGTATAGCTATGCTGCAATATCTGGTGGGGTTGTATAGCTATGCTGCAATATCTGGTGGGGTTGTATAGCTATGCTGCAAAATCTGTTGGGGTTGTATAGCTATGCTGCAATATCTGGTGGGGTTGTATAGCTATGCTGCAATATCTGGTGGGGTGGTATAGCTATGCTGCAATATCTGATGGGGTTGTATAGCTATGCTGCAATATCTGGTGGGGTTGTATAGCTATGCTGCAATACCTGGTGGTGTTTATAGCTATGCTGCAATGTCTGGTGGGGTTGTATAGCTATGCTGCAATATCTGGTGGGGTTTATAGCTATGCTGCAATATCTGGTGGTGTTTATAGCTATGCTGCAATATCTGGTGGGGTTGTATAGCTATGCTGCAATATCTGGTGTGGTTTATAGCTATGCTGCAATATCTGTTGGGGTTGTATAGCTATGCTGCAATATCTGGTGGGGTTGTATAGCTATGCTGCAATATCTGGTGGTGTTTATAGCTATGCTGCAATATCTGTTGGGGTTGTATAGCTATGCTGCAATATCTGTTGGGGTTGTATAGCTATGCTGCAATATCTGGTGGTGTTTATAGCTATGCTGCAATATCTGGTGGTGTTTATAGCTATGCTGCAATATCTGGTGGTGTTTATAGCTATGCTGCAATATCTGGTGGTGTTTATAGCTATGCTACAATATCTGTTGGCATTTATAGCTATGCTGCAATATCTGTTAGCATTTATAGCTATGCTGCAATATCTGGTGGGGTTTATAGTTATGCTGCAATATCTGTTAGCATTTATAGCTATGCTGCAATATCTGTTAGCATTTATAGCTATGCTGCAATATCTGTAAGCATTTATAGCTATGTGGCAATATCTGGTGGGGTTTATAGCTATGCTGCAATGTCTGGTGGGGTTTATAGCTATGCTGCAATATCTGGTGGGGTTGTATAGCTATGCTGCAATATCTGGTGGGGTTGTATAGCTATGCTGCAATATCTGGTGGGGTTTATAGCTATTCTGCAATATCTGGTGGGGTTTATAGCTATCCTGCAATATCTGGTGGGGTGTATAGCTATGCTGCAATATCTGGTGGGGTTTATAGCTATGCTACAAATTCTGTTGGGATTTATAGCTATGCTGCAATTCTGTTGGGGTTTATAGCTATGCTTCAATATCTGGTGGGGTTTATAGCTATGCTGCAATATCTGTTGGGGTTTATAGCTATGCTGCAATATCTGGTGCAGTTTATAGCTATGCTGCAATATCTGGTGCGGTTTATAACTATGCTGCAATTTCTGTTGGGGTTTATAGCTATGCTACAATTTATGTTGGGGTTTATAGCTATGCTGGAAAATCCTGCCACATTCTTCTGGAGATTGAACCCAGACCTGTATGTCAGCAGGCAGGTATTTGTATGAATCAGCAAATCAGAATTTAAAAGAAATTCAGCATCCTGTAAAAATAATTGCCAAAAATAGCAGTGTGAAAACTGTTATTATACACATTATGGATACAGAAATAAAGGCAAAGAACAGAAGTAATGACATACTTTTTTTTTCTTATTCTTTGCTTTTAAATCGATAATTATCATGCCCTAAAGCACATAAGGCAGTGACAAACCTTCCCCCACTCAATTTGATCCTGAGCTGTCCTCTCTGTCTCCACTTTTGTCCTTCACGTAACTTTCAGTTCAGCACTTCCAGGTTCCTCTGGGCCTGTCTCTTCCTCGCTGTCCTTGTGGTGTCCATTGCATTGCATTGCCTGTCTTGGCCGTCTCTCTTTCTTCATTCTGAGGATATTTCTAATCTACTTCCATTTTCATTTTTTTGGTTTCAAAATTTACATTTTCCAAGTCTTGTCATTTGTTGTAATCTAGAATTGCTGATTTTTTTCTTTACCATGTGAACCCAACAATCTTCTGAGAAGTCTTCCCTCAAAACCTCTGAGCATGCTCTCTATCTTTCTCTGTTTTCTAAGTTTCTGCTCCATAGAGAAGAACTATCCTAATGCATGTTTTTTATATCCTGAGTTTAGTTTTAGTGCTGTAGATGTTTGATCTCTAGACATGCTGAAGTCTGTTTTAAGCAGCATTTGCCTTTACAATTCTCTTCTTGATTTCAACCACTACAAGCAGTTTCTTCCTTTTCTGAATTCTGCCTGATCTTCCGACAATACTCTTGTCTATTGACATCTTCATTCTGTTGTAAATCACCCTACAGAATGCCTTTCTATGCGCAGACAATAATGTTGTGCCTCTCCAGTTGTTGCATGTGAGAGATCACCTTTCTTCATCAGTAGTGGAATGATTACAACATTTTTCCAGTGTGTTGAGACCACTTCATTTATCCATAATTTATTAAATAGTCCATGTAATGCTTTTGCTGTAATTTATGGATCTGCCTTTAACATGTCTGCACTAATTCGGTCTTCACCCGGTGCCTTCCCATTCTTCATACTGCTTATTGCCGTTTCTGTTTCTTTAACGCTGATTGGCCCAATATCCATTTCTAGGAGTTGGCCACAGTTTTCTACTGTTTCCAATGGGATATCTGATGCTGGCCTATTTAACAACTTGGTAAAATATTCTTGCCATCTGTCAACCTTTCCTCTTTCCCTTGTGATTATCTCTGCTGTTGTGTCTTATAAGATCCTTTGTTATTTTATACAATGTTATAGTATCACCTGTCATTGTTGCTTCTTCCACTTTGCTCTCACCGGCTGTAAACTTGAGCTGAAAATTCTGTTTGTTTGTCCAATTCTGGGCTTAGTCTTGTTCCAGAACTAGAGTCTTGCATCTCTCCTGCAGATGCACTCCCAATTTTGAAGGAAGGACTTTGTTTATTTAAAAAAAAATTAAACAGCAAACAGGTGCAAATAAGATATGGTTGTTATTGGCTAGTGTACTGACATACCAACACTGTTCTGGGGTTGAATGTTCTGTCTGAATAGTTCAGCTTTGAGATTGATCCATTTTTATAGAATACTCCTCATTGTTCATATTCACATTTTGTTAATCTCCTAGGCTCTCAACAAAACTACAAATGAGTTTGCTGCATTAAAGCAAGTTGAGATCAAATCAGAGGAAGATTTAGAAGACTTTGCGGTTGAAATCAACATTCTAGCTGAATGCCAGCACAAGAATATTGTTGGTCTTCATGAGGCTTTCTTCTTTGACAGCAAGCTATGGGTATGTTATTGATTGTTTGTGGAACATGTTGTATCTGTAGTCTTGCAGAAATAATCATATAAAAAAGTCCTCAGTAATCTAACTCTTAACTCTTTGAGTCCCAAGGGACGCATGAAACGTTTATAGGTTCCCACATAGAAGCCCAATGAACGCATGATGCACTAATTTTATGACTTTCTTGACTACCCCCTGGGCCTGTGATGCTAAACCCCCTGGGCCTGTGATGCTAAACCCACCGGGACTCAAAAGAGTTTCGAGATAAAGTATTATAAGGCAAAGAACAGAAGAATTATGTTTTAAAAATGTAGTCTATGATAGTTTGTTTTCTTTTCTTGAGGTTGAATACTAGCTTGTTAATAATTAACAAATAGTCTGCCTGGTTTCTATCACATTTAAATATGGTGTGCAATCTTTTTAACCCTGTAACACCTTAATGTTTTTCAAATCAGTCCTTTTGAAAGCTGCTGCTTCTTCTTCACGTTCACCAGCTGTAAACTCGGGCAGAAAGTTCTGGTTGTTCATCCACTTCTAGACTTTAGTCTTTTTCCAGAACTTGAGTGTTATGCTCACATCCGTTTTACAGATATAGCTTATGTGTATGCAGACTGTTGGTTCCTTGCCTCTCAAGCAGATGCATTACAACTTTGAAGGAAACACCCCTGATTAGTTGACTTTTACAATGTGCTTGTTGGGAGGCAGAGGGGATTGGCAGTGGATCTATATTTTTTTTTTCCCCAGTGGGGCCATGGAACAGACACAGGACTTTTGACAGCTGAAGGAATTCAAATTCAATAATGACCAAAGCAAACATTCGGTCAAGCACATTTCATAAAAAGAAGATCCATGTCATGTCTATTAGAAAACAGCCAGTAACAAAGCAGCTGTCTTGATAAAGCAAAACAGGTTATCCTGTTCCATACCATAATAAGACTACAGACTGAATTGTCAGTTAAGTTGAGGTTAAGTGGATTGATTTCATTGCACCAGCTTCTTCCCATGTGAAAACGAACACAACCTTCAGAACACGAGACATTAGGCTAGGGCCACACCCAGAGCCATACTAATTGGGAAAGAAAATCCTGTCAAAACAGCCACACAAACTGAAATTTGTCCTGTCACCTGTATGTGCATATGAAAAGGAAAAACATATTCTTTAAGACTACTATTAGCTTTGTCAATTATGGACACCCATATCAAGATTGTTGGGGTCTCTATGAACTCTAAAAATACAAGAAAATACATATTAAATTATTTTTATATAGAGATTACTAGAGCAAAAGCAAATAAGATCAAATAAAAAAAAAAGAATATGAGAAGAACAGGAGATGGAAACAGAAAATGAAGAAGAGGAGGAGTAGAATGGGAAGAACAGGAGACACAGGTTCAAATCCTCAGTAAGGTTATGGTGACTGTACTAGCCATACAACCCTACATTCTCAGTGTTAGAGATCCCTGGTCTACGCTGCAAAAGAGTGAGTGCTAAATGCAGGAAAAATGGCAGTGATACTCAAAAATATAACATGCTTTATTTTTAAAAAAAAAACATTTGTAAGTGAAAGATGAATGTCTGGAAGGGCTGAATGTAAGACGAACCTGGGTACCCAGTTTTTGACCTTTTAGCAATAAAGTCAATTTTTATTTTGTTCATTCACTTTTCCTCTTTAGTGAATTGATTTCTTGATTTCATCTCGACAGCCAACATCTCTATTTCCATCAGTCATTTAGTAATGGGTTTAACATCTCGCCAACCACTTTTACTTCCCAGAACATTTTAGTCTGGTCCAACCAGGAAGCCCAGATAAATTATTACAAATCCACCTCGATGCAGATTCCTACCCAAGACCTCTGGGCTGACAGAGAAACGTCTTGCCGCTGCACAACAGCGACTTCCAATATTGCAGTAAACCTGACTAACTTTGATATATCGTTAGTTATTTTCTGCGTTTACGTGGTTTATAATCCAAAAGGTAGTGAAGAAACAATATACTTTTTGACCATCACAGATGTTTATAGAATTTTGCGGAGGGGGAGCTTTGGATTCAATCATGGTAGATCTGGAGAGGCCCCTGACAGAGCCCATGATCCGCTATGTTGCCCATGAGATGTGTGTGGCCCTGGCCTTCCTGCACAGCCATAAGGTGATTCACAGGGACATCAAAGCTGGCAATGTCCTGCTGACCCTTGAGGGAGAGGTTAAACTGGGTGAGTTGTTTTACTATACATGGAATAACATGGGACTTTGGAAATGTAAATGGTGTTTTACCCTCTCACCCGAGAAAACAAAACTGACACTTCTGGTGGGTGCCAATTCACAGTAGATGTCACTTTTCCATCTTGCCTATAGTGACCTGTTTATGAGATGTGTAGTTGATGGTATTGGCTGTCTTTACGCCTGCACAAATATTTATGAGGTCAGAATGTGAATATATTAACTAAAAATAACTTTTAAAACCAAATTGATGTCAAATGTTGCGGTAAGCCTCACAGCATGTCACTTGATACCTACTATTTTTAGGCCGCAGGGAATGTATTCCATGCAATACTTCACTCTTTTTAGGATTATTTATTACTCACTTTATGTAACTTTATCTATTTAAAAAAAATACAAAATGAACTTAAATAAATAAATAAAAAATACAAATTATTAATGACCTGTGTAAAAGTTTTTTTGTTTTTTTTTTTGTTTTAAAGGAATTTTTTTATTGTTGAGAAATCCCACAAGAAATGACCCATGTCATTTGTGTTACTGGGCGAAAAGATTGAGGCATGACTGTGGCATGACATCCGCACTGTGGAAGAGACTGGGACTTGACCGTGTAATATTCCGAAGTTGTCAGTGCACACATCCACCGCAGCCAACCTCCATCGTGGAGATTGAAAACGTAAAGGATGAGAGGATTAATTTAATTGTGTTGGGTTTTATCCCGATTGGCTTAGTCTTGCCTCCACAGATTGACTTGTCATCTGTGAGAGCATTGCAACACCTGCTCTTATAATCTGCAGAATGGAGTCGGAATTCCGACCCACAACCTTCAGAGCACTAAACAAATGGCTTACCACTTCCCCACACAGACCCCCCTTGAATTTTAAGAGAATGTAAACTCATTGAACCACCTGTTGTTACAGTATTTATAAGGAAAGCTAACAATAATAACACTCTTTCAGCGTGTGTCCGATCAGCTTCTGTCCACTGAACCAACTGTCAGTCTGGCTCATGCAAGCAGACTAGCCATTATGCCAGGCTCAGCTGTTAAACTAAGTATAACATGTCCAAGTTCCAACCGCTGATAGTAAAATGGAAGTCTGCACAGCACAATTACTTACAGCAATGAGGGGATGGAATACCTTGTCCTGGCACATGAGTTCAGTTCTAGATAAGAGCCGGCTTCTTTCAGGCTTATACTAAGGTAAAGCCATGAACATGGCAACTGTGTGGCTTCTAATGTCATAGCAAGCCACTTGGGAGTTGAAAACAAGGTTATTGGCAGGTGTGAGAAGCTGGCTCACTCTTGCTCAGCATGGCACCTTCCAGTGCAGGGTGGCTGCTCGACGCGCACTATCAGTGACCATCATTAATCAAGTGTCAATACCATAAGCTAGTCTCACTTTGTAGGCAAAGGTACAGAAGCACAGCAGGCTAGAGCCTGAGGCCCAGGAGTCATAACCCGGGTTGGACACCCCTGAAACAAATGTTTAGGTGATAAACGGACCAAAATATTTGTTGAAGGGTGAACCTCTGTTTATTATGGAGTCTCGATGTTCACAGTTTGTAACGTTTTCAATTTCCTAATCATTGATTGTTTATTTTTGAGAGAGAGGCAGTTTTGTCCATGGAAATTATTTATGTTTTATTTAAATTGAAGAACAAGTTTTGATTTTCACTGGAAAAACCCCAATTAGAAGAGGATTTAAATATTTATTATCAAATTGATTATTCATACCCTTTCAAATATGTGTAATTCTCACAGCTGATTTTGGTGTCTCTGCAAAAAATACCAAAACCAACCAGAAGAGGGATACTTTCATTGGAACCCCATACTGGTAAGGAACACTTTGCTGTAATGTGATGTCTAAGAAAATTGCCACCTGAGGTGGCAGCAGATATCTTTATTGTAAATTTGAATGAAGAAGATACAAACAATAGATTGCACAACTGATTGCCTGGCATATTTCGCTGTATCTCGTCAGGTGCATACTACAGTAACAATTACACAAATGAAGCAAATAAGTGAATCTTTTATAACTGAAGTACAATTTCAACAGGGCAGCCGTAAAGACAGAACCATCTCTTTCTGAATACAGAGTTCCGGGCGCAGGTGACGAATCGCCAAGGCTTGGAGAAATCTGAGCGTTCTGCCATTGGTTGACGTATGAAGGATTTGAAATGCGTTATTTTTAGTCACCACATGTCCAGATTTTAGAAGATGGTGTGCTACTGCAGAGGGGTGAACTTTGCCGCCAACAACGAGAAAACATTGCTTTGATCTTTATTGTAATTTGTATACTGTTAGCATTTAGGTTTTCTTTGGATATGCTAAGTTACCTAATGCTGTTTTGTAGACTAGATATTTTAGCTAAAGTTCAGATAAATGATTTTGACCACCATGAGATGATATTGGCAGATTTGATGACAAATGATTATTGACTAATGTGTCAGTAAGTAAAGAACACTTTTCATCTCTTTGTCATTTAGGACATATAGTAAGTAGAATAAAGGACCCTTTTCATCTCTTTGTCATATAGGACATATAGTAAGTAGAATAAAGGACCCTTTTTCATCTCTTTGTCATATAGGACATATAGTAAGTAGAATAAAGGACCTTTTTCATCTCTTTATCATATAGGACATATAGTAAGTAGAATAAAGGACCCTTTTCATCTCTTTGTCACATAGGACATATAGTAAGTAGAATAAAGGACCTTTTTCATCTCTTTGTCATATAGGACATATAGTAAGTAAAGTAAAGGACCAACATCATCTCTTTGATTCTAGATATAGTAAGTAGAATAAAGGCCCTTTTTGATCTCTTTGACATAGAGACATGTTTTAAGTAAAATAAAGGACGTTTTCAGATCATAATATAGGCCATATAAAGTAAGCTTTAATAAAGGACCGTTTTCATAGTTTGTCCATATAGGACATATAGTAAGTAGACAAAAAGTCGGTTTTTCATCTCTTTGAAAAATATAGTAAGTAACATAAAAACTGTTTTCATCTCTGGTCACCCGAAGTATATATTATAAAGTTTTCATCTTTGTCAATAGGACTATAGTAAGTATAGCAAAGGACCTTTTTTCATCTCTTTGTCACTGGACATATAGTAAGCTAAAGGACCTTTTTATCTCTTTGTCACTTAGGACTAATAAGTAGAATAAAGGACCCTTTTCATCTCTTTGTCACATAGGACATATAGTAAGTACAATAAAGGACCTTTTCATGTCACATAGAGATCTAGTACTTAGAATAAAGGACCTTTTCATTTTTGTCACATAGGACTTAGTAAGTAGAATAAAGGACCTTTTTTCATCTCTTTGTCACCTTAGGACATATAGTACTCAGCAAACATTGTGGGGGGAGATGTAACATTTGTTGATGAGCTCTGTCAAGAGCACTATTAAGATTGATGTTCATATTTAAGTAGGAAATTAGTTTTCTGTGTTATAAACCATCTCTTTGTGTTTACTAACTGATTTAAGTATAAGGTTAATTTTCTGTATTTTCGTCTTTGCACACATTCTTATTATCTGAGTTAAGTACTCAGATATTTTTATTTATCATCTCCTCCTTATGTTTACTAGAGTCTCTTAGTATAAGGTTAGTTTTCTGTATTGAAATCTTCTCCTTATGTTTACCAGAGTGTCTGAGTACATGTTAGTTTTCTGTCTCCCTCACATTTACTGGAGAACCTGATTTAAGTATGAGATTAGATTTCTGTGTTGTCATTTCCTCTTTTTCCTTTATTAGGCAGACCAACTGATTTAAAAACAGCACTTTCTGTGTTGTTGGAGGATGGTAAAGTATTAGATTTCTGTGTTGTCATTTCCTCTTTTTTCTTTACTAGACAGACCATCTGATTTAAATACAGCACTTTCTGTGTTGTTGGAGGATGGTAAAGTATTAGATTTCTGTGTTGTCATTTCCTCATGTTTCTTTACTAGACAGACCATCTGATTTAAATACAGCACTTCCTGTGTTGTTGGAGGATGGTAAAGTATTAGATTTCTGTGTTATCATTTCCTCTTTTTTCTTTACTAGACAGACTGTCTGAGTTTCTATGTTGATGGAGGATGGTAAATTATTAGATTTCTGTGTTGTCATTTCCTTATGTTTCTTTACTATACAGACTATCTGAGTTTCTGTGTTATTGGAGGATGGTAGAGATCCTAAGAACATCCTCTGAGGTGAATTACAGAGGGGTAGAAGATGTCATGAATGGTTTCTGCTGTGATAAAAAGATTTGTGCAAGTGGGACATGATACAGGTATTGAGGTTGAACAAAAAGCCATGAACCATGTTGTGTAAAGAAAATCAGGAAAGAAAAGAATGAAGGAAGAAAAGATTGCAGAAAGGATGAGTGCTGAACTAAATACAAATGATGACAGTAGTGGTCCTGAAATCCCATGCTATAATTATGGAATACTTTTCTCAACACACATGGTTCTTGTTAGTCACAATCCCTGTCACCATGGGCTGCGAGTCCCATGACTCCTCATAGCACAATATAACTCTGTGGTCTGGAAAGACAGAAAAGTGCCAACAACTATGTTGTTATCTCTGTATGTTTACTAGACATTAAATACAAGATTTGCTTTATCAGAAGTGATTGCAATAGAAAACCCTTGTTTTCTTTTCAGGTATCACTCTAATTGAATTTGCCCAGATCGAGCCACCTAATAAAGACATGCATCCTATGAGGGTCCTAATAAAAATTCAGAAATCTGATCCACCAGGATTTGACAACCCATCGAAGTGGTAATTAGGCAATTAACTTGGCTATGTTGTATTGTGTGTATGTGTGTGCAAGTGCGTGCTTGTGTTTTTGTGTGTGTGCTAAATAGTGGATACCAGAAATGTGTTTAGCTGAGAGAGGTCAGGAAGGAAGGAAACTGATCATCTAAATACATAATTCCCTGACCTACTATCACATCAAATGACCTTGGCTTCCATGTCGACCTAACCTTGAGTGGGTACCAGGTAAGTCCTGGGAAGTAAAGGCGGCTGGCATGATTCTAACCACATCACCCGCCATGTGCCATTTGGTCTATATAATATAGGGCTAGCCTTATATGCCCATAGGCCTGAAGGCATGGAAGAGGGTCCTCTACTTTACTGTCACATCCCACCATTATAGCAGTACATTGACCAATGCTGTTTTAATTATCTGACCTACTATCACATCCCACTATTATAGCAGTACATTGACCAATACTGTTTTAATTATCTGACCTACTATCACATCCCACTATTATAGCAGTACTTTGACCAATGCTGTTTTAATTATCTGACCTACTATCACATCCCACTATTATAGCAGTACTTTGACCAATGCTGTCTGACACTATCACATCCCACTATTATAGCAGTACATTGACCAACACTGTTTTAATGATCTGACCTACTATCACATCCCACCATTATAGCAGTACTTTGACCAGTTCTATGTAAAATCCTTGACCTGCTGTCACATCCCACCATTATAGCAGTACCTTGACCAATACTGTGTAAAATCCTTGATCTGCTGTCACATCCCACCATTATAGCAGTACATTGACCAATGCTGTTTTAATTCTCTGACCTACTATCATATCCCACCATTATAGCAGTACTTTGACCAATGCTGTTTTAAGTCTCTGACCTACTATCACATCCCACCATTATAGCAGTACTTTGACCAATGCTGTTTTAATTCTCTGACCTACTATCACATCCCACCATTATAGCAGTACTTTGACCAATGCTGTTTTAATTATCTGACCTACTATCATATCCCACCATTATAGCAGTACTTTGACCAATGCTGTTTTAAGTCTCTGACCTACTATCACATCCCACCATTATAGCAGTACTTTGACCAATGCTGTTTTAATTCTCTGACCTACTATCACATCCCACCATTATAGCAGTACTTTGACCAATGCTGTTTTAATTATCTGACCTACTATCACATCCCACCATTATAGCAGTACCTTGACCAATACTATGTAAAATCCTTGACCTGCTGTCACATCCCACCATTATAGCAGTACATTGACCAATATTATTTTAATTACCCGACCTACTGTCACAACCCACCATATAGCAGTACCTTGATCAAAACTATGTTAAGGCAAAGTTTTTTTTTTAATGCTCAGGTATCTCTTTTAATGCACATGTAATATTTGGTTCTTCTCAGGTCTAAGAACTTCAGGGACTTTGTGCAGAAATGTTTGGTTAAGGCCCCAGACCAGCGAGCCTCCGCCGATGAACTTCTACAGGTAAAGTTGGAGGGTTACTTATGGCAGTATAATAAATCAGAATGAAAGGCATGATCATTTTTATATATACAACAACAGCACCTGGGCAAGGCTGGCTGGCTCCCACCAGAGACATCTAGAAGGTGTTGATGCTAGAGATGCGACTTGACTCTTTCAGTAAAGTAAAATAAAGGTCCCTTTGCATGCCAGTCTAGTCATTCCTGCCTCAAAATGGAGCCCCAGAACACACATAGAGATGGAAGGTATTAAAGTAACAGTTGGAGCAGAGTAAGTTAATATAACAACTGGATTTAATATCACTCTTTTGTTTAAAAAAAAAAAATTATAAATGTGAATAGAATCCAACAAAACCATAGAGAAATGCTTGGTAGTGAATGAGTTATTTTTATTCAGCATGTCATCTCTCAGTGGAGCATCCTTCAACTTCATTGTCTTTATGGAATTGTTCACGATTGGTGGAATTTTGCAGCTAAAATCTTCTGTAGATTGAAGTAGACAGCCTCATGCCATTCCTTAGTCGGCTCTTATAACATGCAAAGTAGGTTGCAGCATTACTATTCTTTGCTTTTCTTCTGGGCCTGGTAACACACTGGTGGAAGATGTGGCTAAGCTGCTGGCAACGTATATAGAGATGCTTTAACATAATAGCATTGACATGTTAGAAGACAGGTAATCAGTTGAAAAGTTCAGAGGACAATTAATACCGGAACCAGAAAATGAGAGTGAAGAAAAGGTTGCTTGAATTCTAATAAAGAAAATAAAATCTTCAGCAGATTATTGCCTCCCCCTTGTCCATCTCTCAACCGCCTCACCCCAACACCCTGCTGTTAGCCATGGCTACTTCTGTTGAAATTTGTTATGTGAAAATGTCTCTAAATAATTATTATAAAATGCATTAAAATAATATGTTCTTGCATTCAGCATCCTTTCATCAAAGACTATGTAGACAAAAAAGCAATATTGGACCTGATAAGTGAAGCCAAGGCAGAAGTGGTGGAGATTGTAGAAGACCTTACAGAGGAAGAGGATATATTAGCTATCAAGGTAGGAATGTTTTCAGGCTCAATCAAGATCAGGCATGTTTAACAAGAATATCATCAACACCTTTGTGTTAAATAAAGAACACATTGAAATTGCCAATTTGACATTAGTTGCAGTGGATTATTGCTCAGTAAAATTGTTGCTTTGCATCTTTCCCCCCACCCCCCCCCCCCCCCTCTCCCATAGCACAGTGGCTGGCTCTCTTGCCTCCTGGCACTGTGCTGCATAGGCTCAAAATTTCATTGAGGTAGATTTCTAAAAGGACCTGGGTTTCCCAGATCAGCTCAGCTAAAAAATGGTATTACAAAATGTCCTTGGAAACAGAGTGGTCGACCTCACATCAGTTGAATGCTGATAGTCTATAAATTGACTGGGGCTATAAGCATATATTTAATATGCCTCACATACATAGATAAGTCTTCAACTTAAAAACCAGATAACTGTATCTGTAATTGATGCTGTGACACCAGTGGGCAAACAAATTATAGTTGAATAGGAAGTTTCCTTATGTTACTAACTCAGTGTGGATAAATCAGTAGATAGTTATTTGCCTGTTCCCATATCTGGTTTGTCCCAATGCTTCTTTTAGAGTATCTTTATTATCAGTATCAGATCATCCAGTGTTTAGGTCCCTTGTTCCTCAAAGAAAACCAGCTGTATGCAGTGAATGTGTGTTTCTGTTGACTCAGAGTTGCCACTAATCAGGCTTTACCTTCCATTGCAGATTCTCATAAGTGCCGCTAAATTGACACTACTGCATTGGCTAGTCCCCCACTATCCTAGTTAATGATATTTGTTCTGTTTGTACCTGCACAGTTTCAGGAGGGCCAAATATGATTATATTTACTAAAAACAGCATTTGGAGCAGTTTTATAGTGGACAGAAATGGCTTTTTAAAACCATGATATTATCATAATTCCCCTTTAGTGTTTAGTAATCACATAGCGACCAGCCCATTATAAATTAATTGTTAGGCTCAAGGGATGTTATCATTTAATTCACCACTCCTTTCTTGTTTATTGAGCACTCAACTTCATATACATGTATGAAAATGAAGAAAAAGAAAACTACAAATGTAAATAAATGAATGTTTAAAAAAAGTATATGACCAGTGTAAAATGGTGTTTCAAGAATTTCTGTTCTGGGCTTATATGCCACAGGGTTTCCAGGTGAAAGGATAAAAGTATTTGGGGGTGATTGAGTTTAGAAAATGTTATCTGTTCCTTCTGCATTTTTTAACTTAATTATTATCATCATATGCCATGCTAGTAAACTTGGGTTATCATGCACCACTGTCTCACAGGATCACATCTCTGATCATTTCTGTGTTCTTCCTTGTGGCCAAGCTCTCGAGGCATTGGCCTCTGTCTTCCTGATGCTCTCTTCCCTATCAAATTTACCAAATGTCACAAAGGAATCTCTTTATTATAAACCATATCAAATTTACCAAATGTCACTAAGGTTTCTCTTTATTAAAAACCAAACACGTAAATTAAAAGACATGTTTCCATACCATGAGGCGTGGGTGCTGTGTATAAAGTTACTAACCTCATATATTTCTAGAGCCATTTGGTGAGTGATGCAGTCAATACAAGCCTTTCCACCTTTTCCCCCATAAATTCTTTAGGAGATGTCACAGTTTGATGGCCTTTTTATAGTTGGCTGCCTTATGTAAATAATTCACCCTCACTCAAAGACCACCACCTCTGTTGATCCCCAACAGTTGAGCTCTATCTGGAGACCATTCCACTGTCCACCACTTGATGGCTGTACCTGACAGTGGAACCCATTGCTTACGTAGGCAGTGCTGCCACCTATATGAAACAGCTAACCACTTTTTTTTTTAGTATATAGTTTAAGTACAAGTTTGAACTGCTACATTTGTGTAACTATGTTTCATGATATTCTTCTTCTTCATCATTTGCCCTGAAAAAGATGGTTGGCATTTTATGTTGTGGTTTAAAGCTAGGCTGCAGTATATATTTTTTTAAACCCAACACATCCAGTTTGAACAGAAATAGCTTTTTAAAACCATGATATTATCATAATTCCCCTTTAGTGTTTAGTAATCACATAGCGACCAGCCCATGTGGAGTATGAGTCACCTTATAAATTAATTGTTAGGCTCAAAGGATGTTATCATTTAATTCACCACTCCATTACTGTTTATTGAGCACTCAACTTCATATACATGTATGAAAAAGAAGAAAAATAAAACTACAAATGTAAATAAATGAATGTTTAAAAAGTATATGACCAGTGTAAAATGGTGTTTCAAGAATTTCTGTTCTGGGCTGTTATGCCACAGGGTTTCCAGGCGAAAGGATTAAAGTATTTGGGGGTGATTGAGTTTAGATAATGTTATATATATTAACTTAATTATTATCATCATATGCCATGCTAGTAAACTTGGGTTATCATGCACCACTGTCTCACAGGATCACATCTCTGATCATTTCTGTGTTCTTCCTTGTGGCCAAGCTCTCGAGGCATTGGCCTCTGTCGTCCTGATGCTCTCTTCCCTATCAAATTTACCAAATGTCACAAAGGAATCTCTTTATTATAAACCATATCAAATTTACCAAATGTCACTAAGGTTTCTCTTTATTAAAAACCAAACATGTAAAGTAAAAGACATGTTTCCATACCATGAGGCGTGGGTGCTGTGTATAAAGTTACTAACCTCATATATTTCTAGAGCCATTTGGTGAGTGATGCAGTCAATACAAGCCTTTCCACCTTTTCCCCCATAAATTCTTTAGGAGATGTCACAGTTTGATGGCCTTTTTATAGTTGGCTGCCTTATGTAAATAATTCACCCTCACTCAAAGACCACCACCTCTGTTGATCCCCAACAGTTGAGCTCTATCTGGAGACCATTCCACTGTCCACCACTTGATGGCTGTACCTGACAGTGGAACCCATTGCTTACGTAGGCAGTGCTGCCACCTATATGAAAACAGCTAACCACTTTTTTTTTTTAGTATATAGTTTAAGTACAAGTTTGAACTGCTACATTTGTGTAACTATGTTTCATGATCTTCTTCTTCTTCATCATTTGCCCTGAAAAAGATGGTTGGCATTTTATGTTGTGGTTTAAAGCTAGGCTGCAGTATATATTTTTTTAAACCCAACACATCCAGTTTGTACAAAACCCTTTTATGTCATGCCTGTTAGGGAGCAGTCTCTCTCCCCCCCCCCCAATCCCCCATAATTTGGTCCTGAAACTCCCACATAGGGATTTCCCCATTTTATTCTTCATATTTGTTTTTCAGAGAAACTTGAGTGTTGATTCTCATTCTATTGACTTAGACAGTATCTCTCTGGGAAGTGAGAAGGGAAAGGTAAGATACAAAAACGATTGGTCATAATTGTTATGTGGTTGAATTAGACTCATTAGTAATTGAACTGGAAAATACAAAGAGCATTTAGGAAGTAATATGTACATTTCTGCAAAATGTAGGAAATACATTGACAGTATAACTCGTTTTGATCTTTACATGTCTTTTACGTATCACATTTTTCTATATAATCTCAGTCCACTCCTAACGTTAACACCAAACAGAAGCACCTTTTAGCCCAAGCGGTACTTGGCGGGTAATGGGGGTCAGCATCACGCTGGCTACCTTTACTTTTTAAAACATTGTCTGGTATCCATTTTAGGGTCGGTTGACCTGGAAGCCAAGGTCAGTGTTTGAAAAAATCTGACTTGATACGAATTTAAACCCAAGCATTTAGCCCAGGCCTATTCAGCTGGCAGCTCACAGGGCCAAATTTAGCCCACTGGCCAATTCTGGCCTGCTGAGGACTAGCAAGTTGCCCCTGGATCATTTCCAGCTGTATTGTATTAATTATCTTTCTATGCTGGGGCCTCAGGCCTGTAACGATCCCTGTTTTCCAAAATGTTGGCCCCTGAGAAACTTAGTTGGCTAGCCCTGATCTAGCTGGTACGCTATCGCTGCCCTGTTCCAGCTGTGAAGAACCCTGAAGTCATCCCAGTATCATCCAGGACATTTTTGTAGACACTGTAATTAAGGCTGAGTTAAAATGATCTCCCTTTTTGTAACTCAGTCCTGTAGTATTGATGATTCTTGTCAGTTCATTCATCCATGAAAGTATGTGTTTGAGTTGAGTTGACATCACAGCACTCGAGGCATTCCCATGCATGCTCCGTCCTCATCTTCAGCAGCCAGCGCAGAGTTCCAGTACTCATGGTATCCGTCACAATCTGGTTATATGTCCTTCTTGCCTTTCCTTTGAGTGTAGTGAGCTGGCCAGACCCTCTGGTTACACCCAGATGCCTCATTCTCTCTAGGCCATAAGAATCTTCTATCTCTACTGAATCTGTTGCTTGTTCCCAAAGGGTCTTGACCACATCTGCTAATACATGTCTTTGCCATAGAAATATTCTTATTGAATATAATTATTGTAGAATCAATGTCAGTATTATTTATTCCCCTTGTGGGTTCCAGGGCCCCATTGTGAGGAAATCAAGAATAGACCCACTGGCTGCCAAAAAGCATTTTGTAAGAATCAACTAATTGTGAGTTTCCTTCGATGTCGGAGTACATCTGCCTGAGAGGCAAGGAACCAACAGTCTGCAAATGAGTCAGACCAGTATAACACTCAGTTTCTGGAGCAGGACTAAAGTCCAGAAGTGGACAAACAACCAGAACTTTCTGCTTGATTTTTACAGCCGGTGAACATGAAGAAGAAGAATATAATTTATGGCATTGGATACAATTTGTTTAAAATATGTGTGCCAAAGTTAGGCATTTATCATTGGATGCTGCTGCTTGGTTTTCTTCTTCTTCCTTTCCTTTAGTTACTTCATCAAAGTATTGGAGGGGGATGTGAAGATCTTCTGCTTACTTTTTCCAGTACATTATATAAGTTGTTTTTCATTTCCTTAAGCTTTTCTTGATGCCATCATTTTATGTCCTGCAGGGTCATCCCCTTGATATGTGTCTATTATATTTCTTAAACATGGCTGCCTGTGGTCAGACGGTCAAACCACGTGATTGATCTGTTTCTGTTTGATAAACTGGATGATGACTGGTTTCATGCCTAGTTGTCTTCTAATTTCTTCATTTTTAATTTTATCTCTTCTTGTTACAAGTGTGTCTCTTTTGTTAAGATTTGGTATTCATTGGTTTTAATAAGGGTCCAGTTTGACACTGGTAGCATACAATTGGCCAAAAGGTCACTCTTATTAGATTTGCCTTGGTAGACAAAGGTACACTTCTACGTGTCAAAAGTGGGGTAAATTGTCCCAGGATCTGGTTTGCTTTACAGATGATGCGATATCTGACCATAGATATTTACATTCACTTATTTTATCTCTGTGTTATTTACTTTTATTAATAAAGTTTCTGGTTGTCTACCTGTCTTTGTCTTTTCAGAGCTTATTATGGTATTATATTTCTGTCCTGACTGAGATGGTTCCCCAGATTCTTATGTTTCTATTAAGAATACTTGGTCATCTGCGAAATTGCCCCAATGTTATCGTTGCCCCATTATTACCATTGCCAAGTACGGCTTTCTGTCTGAAATGGAGAACTAAGTGGGGCAGAATTTTAAACCTGAAAGTTATTTTTGCCCCTGACAGCGCTTTGCTAATGCAGTTTCCACATATGGATGGTTGTCTGCAGTTTTGCTACCTGAGCTAGTTTAGTGCTTGGTGCAGCCTTGTGAGCTGTGTTTTTCATGTGAAATGCCTTTCCTATGTACAACAGTTGAGTCGTATTCAATATGGCCGGTAACGGGTTTACATGTGGACTGGTGATATAAATTATTAATTCTACGTGCATAGAGAAAACTTATCGTGCCCGACTACTTCCATCAATGGCAAACTGCTTATCTGGTGGCGACTGTTTGCTTTCACTTCTAGCAACTGCCAAATGCATTTACTGCATGCGCCCATTTCTGGATTGTGCCTGAACTAAATGTTTTTTCACCTGCTTTTTAATAGGATAGGGAGGAGTATTTTATTTGAATGGAAACAGAGCAAGTATGGGGGTGACCCGATTGCAGTGAAGTTGAAACCCTAAGTAAGACCAAGACCAAGACTACCACTCCCCAGTATTACCACTGCCCCAGTATTACCATTGCCCCAGTATTACCACTGCCCCACTCTTAACATTGTCCCAGTATTACCACTGCCCTAGTATTACCACTGCAACAATATTACCACTGCCCCAGTATTACCATTGCCCCAATATTACTATTGCCCCAAAATTACCATTAACCCAGTATTACCACTTCCTGAATATTACCATTGCCCCAGTATTACCACTTCCTGAATATTACCATTGCCCAATATAACTAAGTTGCGTATCCTTTACAAGACGTTGCAGAACTGACCCCAGCTTTTATCGGCCATAGTGATTTTTCTAGGCAAATTTTACGTTCAGTAGTTTGCAAAATGTTACCATTACCACAATATTAACATTGTTCCTATATTAACATTGTCCCAATATTACCATTACCCCAATATTACCATTGCCCCAATATTAACATTGTCCCAGTGTTACCATTGTCCCAATACTACCATTGTCCCAATATTACCATTACCCTAAAATTACCATTATCCCAGTATTACCACTGTCCCAAAATTACCACTGCCCAATATTACCATTGTCCCAATATTACCACTACACCAATATTACCATTGCCCCAGTGTTACCATTACCACAATATTAACATTGTCCCAATATTACCATTACCCCAATATTACCATTGCCCCAATATTAACATTGTCCCAATATTACCATTGCCCCAATATTAACATTGTCCCAGTGTTACCATTGTTCCAATACTACCATTGTTCCAATATTACCATTGTTCCAATATTACCATTACCCCAATATTACCATTGTCCCAGTTTTTACCTTACTTACTTACTTAGTCGCTCCTCTTCTACCTTGGGGTGTAGAGGTTTGCCAGAGAGATCGCTAGATGTCTCTATCAGCAGTTTTCTTTCTGGCTTTGTTCCATTCCAGTCCTCTGTCAGTTAGGGACTGTCGGATGTTGTCTTCCCAGCGCACCCTGGGTCGTCCTGGAGGTCTGGTTCCCTGGTTCTTAGCCTCCCATTGCTGCCATGGTGGCCGATTTTCTCCCATTCTGCATACATGTCCAAACCATCATAACTGTGACTGATCCACTCGGGTTTGTAAGGACTGGGTATCAAGATCTTGACGTATTGTCTAATTGCGGACTTTGACCCTTCTTGTCACTTGGACCGCCTTTCTCAGATATCTCATTTCTGAGGCCTGCAGCTGGCTTCTGTGAGCTGTTGTCATTGCCCATGACTCACACCCATAGGTCAGGACTGGTACATAGGTAGAGCGGTAAACAGCCATTTTCGTCCTCTTGCCAATTTCTCTTTTGCTAAAAAACCCTCAGTTTATGGCCTGGAAGAGTCTCCCAGCAGCTGCTTTTCGTGTAGCCAGCTCAGTCTTAATGCCTCCATTTTGGTCTAATACAACTCCAAGGTATTTGAACTGGTTAACCTGCTCCAATGCATATTGTCCCATCATGATCTGGTGTTTCTTCCCAGTTTTACCACTGTCCCAAAATTGTGTATATTGTCCCAATATTACTATTGCCCGATATTACCACTTCCCCAGTATTACCATTGTTCCAGTATTACCATTGTCCCAATATTACCATTACCCCAGTATTACCACTGTCCCAATATTGCCACTGTTCCAGTATTACTATTGTCCCAATATTACCATTGCCCTAATATTACCATTGCCTCTATATTTCCATTTCCTCAGTATTACCATTGTTGCAATATTACCATTGTCCCAATATTACCATTGCCCTAGTATTACCATTGCTACAGTATTACCATCGCCCCACTGTTACCATTACCCTAGTATTACCACTGCCTTAGTATTACCATTACCCCAGTATTATCACTACACTGATATTACCATTGCCCAATATTACCATTGCCCAGTATTACTATTGCCCCAGTATTACTATTGCCCCAGTTTTACTATTGCCCCAGTTTTACTATTGCCCCAGTTTTACTATTGCCCCAGTTTTACTATTGCCCAAATATTATCATTGCCCCAATATTATCATTGCCCCAATATTACTATTGCCCCACTATTACTATTGCCCCAATATTACTATTGCCCCAATATTACCATTGCCCCAAAATTACCAGTGCCCCAATATTACTATTGCCCAGTATTATCATTGCCCCAATATTACTATTGCCCCAATATTATAATTGCCCCAATATTATCATTGCCCCAATATTATCATTGCCCCAGTATTACCATTGCCCCAAAATGTCTATTGCCCCAATATTACTATTGCCCCAATATTACCATTGCCCCAATATTACTATTGCCCCAATATTACCATTGCCCCAATATTACCATTGCCCCAATATTACTATTGCCCCAATATTACTATTGCCCCAATATTACTATTGCCCCAAAATTACCATTGCCCCAATATTACTATTGCCCCAATATTATCATTGCCCCAATATTACCATTGCCCCAATATTACCATTGCCCCAATATTACTATTGCCCCAATATTACCATTGCCCCAATATTACCATTGCACCAATATTACTATTGCCCCAATATTACTATTGCCCCAATATTACTATTGCCCCAATATTACTATTGCCCCAATATTACTCTTGCCCCAATATTACTCTTGCCCCAATATTATCATTGCCCCAATATTACCATTGCCCCAATATTACCATTGCCCAATATTACTATTGCCCCAATATTACCAATGCCCCAATATTACTATTGCCCCAATATTATCATTGCCCCAATATTACCATTGCCCCAATATTACCATTGCCCAGTATTACTATTGCCCCAATATTACCATTGCCCCAATATTACCATTGCCCAATATTACCATTGCCCCAATATTACTATTGCCCCAATATTACTATTGCCCCAATATTACTATTGCCCCAATATTACTATTGCCCCAATATTACTATTGCCCCAATATTATCATTGCCCCAATATTACCATTGCCCCAATATTACTATTGCCCCAATATTACTATTGCCCCAATATTACCATTGCCCCAATATTTCTATTTCCCCAATATTACCATTGCCCCAATATTACCATTGCCCCAATATTACTATTGCCCCAATATTATCATTGCCCCAATATTACTATTGCCCCAATATTATCATTGCCCCAATATTATCATTGCCCCAAAATTATCATTGCCCCAATATTACTATTGCCCCAATATTATCATTGCCCCAATATTATCATTGCCCCAATATTACCATTGCCCCAATATTACCATTGCCCCAATATTACCATTGCCCCAATATTACCATTGCCCCAATATTACCATTGCCCCAATTTTATCATTGCCCCAATATTACTCTTGCCCCAATATTATCATTGCCCCAATATTACCATTGCCCCAATATTACCATTGCCCAATATTACTATTGCCCCAATATTACCAATGCCCCAATATTATCATTGCCCCAATATTACCATTGCCCCAGTATTACCATTGCCCAGTATTACTATTGCCCCAATATTACTATTGCCCCAATATTACCATTGCCCAATATTACCATTGCCCCAATATTACTATTGCCCCAATATTACTATTGCCCCAATATTACTATTGCCCCAATATTACTATTGCCCCAATATTACTATTGCCCCAATATTATCATGGCCCCAATATTACTATTGCCCCAATATTACCATTGCCCCAATATTACTATTGCCCCAATATTACTATTGCCCCAATATTACTATTGCCCCAATATTTCTATTGCCCCAATATTACCATTGCCCCAATATTACCATTGCCCCAATATTACTATTGCCCCAATATTATCATTGCCCCAATATTATCATTGCCCCAATATTACTATTGCCTCAATATTATCATTGCCCCAATATTATCATTGCCCCAAAATTATCATTGCCCCAATATTACTATTGCCCCAATATTATCATTGCCCCAATATTATCATTGCCCCAATATTATCATTGCCCCAATATTATCATTGCCCCAATATTACCATTGCCCCAATATTACCATTGCCCCAATATTACCATTGCCCCAATATTACCATTGCCCAATATTATCATTGCCCCAATATTACTATTGCCCCAATATTACTATTGCCCCAATATTATCATTGCCCCAATATTATCATTGCCCCAGTATTATCATTGCCCCAGTATTACTATTGCCCCAGTATTACCATTGCCCCAATATTACCATTGCCCCAATATTACCATTGCCCCAATATTACCATTGCCCCAATATTACCATTGCCCCAATATTACCATTGCCCCAATATTACCATTGCCCCAATATTACCATTGCCCCAATATTACTATTGCCCCAATATTACCATTGCCCCAATATTATCATTGCCCCAATATTACTATTGCCCCAATATTACTATTGCCCCAATATTATCATTGCCCCAATATTATCATTGCCCCAATATTATCATTGCCCCAATATTACCATTGCCCCAATATTATCATTGCCCCAATATTACTATTGCCCCAATATTACCATTGCCCCAATATTACCATTGCCCCAATATTACTATTGCCCCAATATTACTATTGCCCCAATATTATCATTGCCCCAATATTACCCCAATATTACCATTGCCCCAATATTACCATTGCCCCAATATTATCATTGCCCCAATATTACCATTGCCCCAATATTACCATTGCCCCAATATTACCATTGCCCCAATATTACCATTGCCCCAATATTATCATTGCCCTAATATTACCATTGCCCCAATATTATCATTGCCCAATATTACTATTGCCCCAATATTACCATTGCCCCAATATTACTATTGCCCCAATATTACCATTGCCCCAATATTACTATTGCCCCAATATTACTATTGCCCCAATATTACCATTGCCCCAATATTACTATTGCCCCAATATTACTATTGCCCCAATATTACTATTGCCCCAATATTACCATTGCCCCAATATTACCATTGCCCCAATATTACCATTGCCCCAATATTACTATTGCCCCAATATTACTATTGCCCCAATATTACTATTGCCCCATTGCCCCATTGCCCCCCAATATTACCATTGCCCCAATATTACCATTGCCCCAATATTACCATTGCCCCAATATTACCATTGCCCCAATATTACCATTGCCCCAATATTACCATTGCCCCAATATTACCATTGCCCCAATATTACCATTGCCCCAATATTACTATTGCCCCAATATTACCATTGCCCAATACTACTATTGCCCCAATATTACCATTGCCCAATATTATCATTGCCCCAATATTACCATTGCCCCATTATCATCATTGCCCCAATATTACTATTGCCCAGTATTACCATTGCCCCAGTATTACCATTGCCCAATATTACTATTGCCCCAATATTATCATTGCCCCAATATTACTATTGCCCCAATATTACTATTGCCCAATATTACTATTGCCCAGTATTACCATTGCCCCAGTATTACTATTGCCCCAGTATTACTATTGCCCCAATATTACCATTGCCCAATATTATCATTGCCCCAATATTACCATTGCCCCAATATTATCATTACCCCAATATTACTATTGCCCCATATTACTATTGCCCAATATTACTATTGCCCAGTATTACCATTGCCCCAGTATTACTATTGCCCCAATATTACTATAGCCCCAATATTATCATTGCCCCAATATTATCATTGCCCCAATATTACCATTGCCCAATATTACCATTGCCCCAATATTACTATTGCCCCAATATTACCATTGCCCCAATATTACCATTGCCCCAATATTACTATTGCCCCAATATTACTATTGCCCCAATATTATCATTGCCCCAATATTACTATTGCCCCAATATTACTATTGCCCCAATATTATCATTGCCCTTGTGTTGTCATTGCCCCTGTGTTGCCATTGGTCGCGAATTACCATTACCCCTGAATTGCCATTGCCCTTGTATTACCATTGCCCCAATTTTGTCAGTGTCCCTGTATTGTCATTGCTCCTATAGTGCCAGTGCTCCATAAATGAAGCACACACACAATAATTAACACTGTAGATTACCATTCATATCATAATAGGTGACAGGAGAGAAAGGTTGGCATGAGATTGGCTAGTTAAATTCATAGAAAACTTAAGCTGGATTTATCCCATTGCTATACTGGTAAGAAAAAAAGAATCCTGTGCTCTGGGTCATTAAGCATATGAAATTGTGTATATTGTTAATTAATTGTAACTATTATTGGAACAGAATGAAGAATCAGAGTCTCAGAAAGAGGGACGTAAATCAGCTGCTGCAGGGGCAGACAAATCTCATAAGAAAAGCCCGGCACCGCCTGCTCCAGTTTCTAAAGTTGCTGCCACAGTTGAGGATTCCCTTGCCTATGGGGTAAGTTGGTAGTTTACTGTATCACTAGATGTTCTTGTTGTTAGCACCTTTCCATCTTTCCAGACGATAGTCTGATGTTCTTAATGCTGCTATTACTAATATGTAGTAATATGAGCTCTAAGATGTAGAGCTCATTCTAATGTGTATAAGTGAATTGGGGACAAATTTGCGAATTTGTGAAACATTATGTGAATGCTGTGGAGATGTGGTTTTAAAAATAAATGACAGGGACAGATAAAAGAAGTTATGGTGGCTTGAAAGAGTTAATTACTCCAAGTTGATTACTCCAAGGTGGTATGTGACATTTTTTGGCACATGATAAGAAGAGGAAAACTGTCATGACTATAGGAAAGGTAGACAGACATAGTGAAAGAGGGAGATTGAAAGAGATAATGGAATCTGACATCATGATGTGAAAGAACATCTGTTAGAAGGGATTGATGGTACTCAAGACAAAGGGATGTGGACAGACGTGTTTGCCAACATCACATGGCATGAACTAAAAGAATAAGTTCTGAACTTTTGAGGTTCAGAAAGTAAAAGTTCAGAACTCTTAGCCTTTTAAACTTTCTGTCAAATACTAAGCTTTGTGGTTTTGCTCATATAAATGATATTCCTCTGAAATACTAGACAGTTGGATGCTGCTATGATAATAATTGGTAGTTTGGACTTGTTCAGAAAATAATTGGTAGTCCTATGAAATACTAGACAGTTGGATGCTGCTGTGATAATAATTGGTAGTCCTTGGAACACAAAGCAGTTTGGACTTGTTCAGAAAATAATTGGTAGTCCTGTGAAATACTTAGTAGTTTTGTACTGCACAGATAATTGGTATTCCTGTGAAATACTAGCAAATTTGGTTTACATAGCTTTGGTAATCTTTTTATAGTTCATGATCTTATGTTGATATATATGTTTATTTAAAATTCTTCTTCTTCTTCGCGGTCACCAGCTGTAAACTCTGGCGGAAAGTTCTGGTTGTTTATCCACTTTTGTACTGCAGTCCTATTCCAAAACCTGAGTGTTGCGTGTGCATCCGTTTGACAGAACTGTCTCATTTGAGACTGCTGGTTCCTTGCCTCTCAGGCAGATGCACTCTGACTTCGAAGGAAGCTCCCAATTAGTCGACTCCTACAACATGCTTTTGGGTAGGCAGTGGGTCTATTCTTGTTTTCTCTATAATAGAAACCAACACAGGGAGTTTATTTAAAGTTAAATTTCAAAGGCGTATGTACATGCATGAATGCCTGAGTGAGTGTGTGCTTGTGTACGTCCCTGTGTATGTCCATGTGTTCAGACACATATGTCCACCACCATTGTTGACCGGAAGTGATTAAAGCAGTAACATGGCTTAACACACGGACCTTTACCCACGCATGCTGTCTCAGTGACTCAATGAGTATGCTTAGGAAGGTAGAGAAGGGCTGGGTCTGAAAACAGTGGTTGCAGTCTCTCAGGCAGTTGGGGCTGACAAATATCAGTGTCATGTTTGTGCTACGGCACCCAGGCACGCAAGGAAATGAGCAAACTATTAGGCTTACAGATAAAGCTACTGTTGGGTTTGTGAGACATGGACCAGGATGATATACTGATTGCCTTAGGAGAAGTAAAACATTTGTGAGAACCAAGTGATACTTTTTAATCTGCAACCATGACCAGACTGCAAGAACATGTTAAAAGGGAGTGGCCAGACATGAGCACTAACCAAATAAGAATAAGAAACCAACACAGAACTGGTGTAGTCAGCTGCCACACGCTGCAGGACGTACAGAGTAAGGGACCCGGGTACTTATGGACTGAATGGTTCCATGTGTAGTGACAGTAGTTAGCTAAGTTACTAACTATACATGTTCAGACAGTACATTTATGTGGATGAATAAGGCAGTAGAGTTATCCAGTTCTGCATTAGTTCAGTATTATATTTTTACTGAAATAGCTATGTGGCTTACCGGGATCTGTCGGCCAAGAAAGTGATGTAACATTGTAGCTTGCATGCCTAAAAAGGTGACTACAGAACCTGACATGAAACTGGCTGTCTTTCTTTGAGCATGGCATGAGTTGGCTGAGGGCCTAATCTCCCAAAAAAAGACAGAAGAAGGAATGATGTATAAAAAGTGACACACTTTTACCAAATATTTTCAAATCATCATCTCTGTGTCCACATTGAACCTAGCGAGCATGCTTCGTAATCCAGGGATACCCAGTTTGATTCCAGCTTCAGGTGATTTGGCAGCAGACTGCTTTACAGTGATTTTAGGTCTAGAATCAAGAGCCAACCATTTAGAAAGCAATGGCAGACTAGTGAACTTAAAATTGCCTAGTAAAACAAAGCAGCCAATAAATGCTGAAGTTGGTTCTGCAATGCCCTGTAACAAATAATTAACTAACTTTATCCTCTCTGTATGTCTATTGGGTGTGTGTGATTGCATGTGTGTGCGTGTATATGTGTGTATGTATGTGAGAGATAGACACGCATGCTTACTTTTACTTTCTGTCGAGAATATTTATTTACTGTTTCCCATTTCTGCCATCACTATCGCCATTGATGTCACAACCTTAACCTACCCATTATGCTGGTTGCCATCTAATCTCCTAAGAACCTTTTTTTATTTGAAATAATTCATTAGGTGACAGCTGCAGCCAAGAATCAAAAGGAGATGGGAACAAGGACTTCCATGTTGCCTGCAGCTTCTTCTGTAAACAACGCAGCTGGAGATGTGGTGGCTGTGGAGATAATGGCAGATGTAATTGAGGATGTGATCAGTTGTCCAACAGGAGAGCCCTCTGTTGCCAGTGTTGTTTTTGACACATTTAAAGACTACATAACACCAGAAGTCATCGATGTGGAAGACAAGGATTTAGAACTTCCTGATATTATTACTACTGATTTAGACAAAGTGTTGGATTCAGATAAGAATGAAAAGTTGCAGAATAACATTGTTAAAAAACTAGAAGCACCAGGAGAAAAGACAACAGAAGAGGGTACACTGATTTTGGGAGGAGGATCAGCTGTTAATAGTTTTGTAGTTAACTCTAACACTAATTTCACTGGTGGTATAAATCGGTTGCCCACAAATAATATCACAAACATTCAACAGAAATCTGAACCAGTGTCCAGGAAGAAGGAGCCTGCTCCGCCAGTTCCTATTAGTTTATCTGTCGCAGAATCCAGGCGCTCTTCAATACCACAGACAGACCTAGATACGTTTGAGACCAAAATAGGCAATGAGGTTTCCAGCCTGGACAACGAATCAGACAAGAGGTCAGACTCTGGCAGCGTTAATACTATGGACAGTGTTGGGGACATTCAGGATGCTGATGCTGATCCTGAGGCAGCACAGGTGCAGAGGAGGAAGAAGGGTCAAATCCGATCACGCACTGTAAGTATTAATGCAGATGTCATTAATTGTATATGTGTGTGTGTGTGAGTTTGTATTTGTGTATATATATGTGTAAATATATATATACTCATACACACATATATAGATATCTGCTTTTAATGATTTGTGGGGTTGTTTAGTATTTGATGAAGGATTTTATTCTCTTTTTGAATATTTCCAATGTAAATGCCTAAAACCAAGAAGTTGTCCAATTTTTCTGTCATTTATCATTATCAAAAAGAGGTTACACACCTTCCCCCCATTAACGTTCTTGATTGAAGTCAGCTTAATCCATCAATCCATTGACTTCACATGACTTCAGTAGTATAAACAGCGATACCCCTATCTTAATAATACTGTTCTGTCTGCATCTGTCATAACTGACAAAAGCAGTTAGCCACTACTCCATGTTAGTGTATGTTATCAGGGAAGGCGTCATGTTTTTATTCCTGGTTGTAAATAACAAAACAAGGTCTGGGTCAGACCTTGACCCCCCCCCCCCCCCCCCCCCCCCATCCCCCCTACAATTTTTTAAATTGTAGTTTGTAAGGTGGGGACAATGTGGTGATCTTGAGTTTTTTCCCCTCTTTAACCTGTCTTCTCAGAAATGTAACCCTCATACTTCAAGAGTTTAATTGTGAAACGATTTTACTAACCTGCAGGCCACATAGCAAGTCCATCATGAGAAATTATTCTATCCTTAATGCCAGATAGAACTACACTTTCAGACTTTGTCATTTGTATACAAATATTTTCTGTTTGCCAGGAAAGTAAGAGCCACTACCGCACAATTGCCAAGACACGTACCTACATGAAAGATGGCCAGGTTGTGACGTCTACAACAACAAAAGTCATTGCCACTGGAGAGGAGAATCGGGTCAGGGAGGAGCATCAGCACAGGTCAGTTGTTTATTCATTCCTTTATTAGGCTTCATATTTTGTTATTTACTTCTGTTCATCATCGTCTTGAGCATCATCTGCCTTGCTGATAAGCATGGGTGGTAGTGAGTCACCAACTCACACAGGTACTAGAATCACAGATCAGGTCAGTGCTCTTGTTTTGCCCATCCATGTGGCCAAGCCATGAAGGTATTTGTTTTTCTCTTTGCCCTCATCTTGCTCTGTTTCCATTAATCTTGCCTGCTGTTAATAAGTTTTTGAGTTATTGTGTTTAAGTATATTATTAGTAGGGCTGTACCGAATATTCGCTTTGTATAAACTTCGGAGCTGAATAGTGGCCCTAATAACTATTCGG